>JALMQS010000153.1:23321796-23614067 GCA_024734495.1 Forficula auricularia | reverse complement strand
GCCTCCCTCCTCCTCCTGCCATTAGCTGGGCAGTTCCTTGGGAAAAGAGTCTTTCTTTTTTTAGGGCTAATACATAAGTTAGCTTCCGAATCAACTAACATGATCGAACAGTGTGTTAGTACCTGGGTTCAACTCCTAGGGGGACGATCCCTCTGATAATGTAATATAAAGATATCAGCTGCGAAGCCTGCCTTAGGCGGGCATCTTGCTGGATTTTCCCCCTAGGGCCTCTTGCTAGCCATGAGACTTCGCTCCTTGGGGCCCGTCTTCGGCGGGCCTTTTTCTAACCAAAAACCCGCACCCACTGGGCCTACGCCTCATCTACCCCACCGACCCTCTCCCCAACACCCCGGGATTCCCACCTCATCCCCTTGGACCCCACCCCCCTGGACTCACGCCACATCCCTTTTTTTTGGAAGTACTATTTCAATTAAATTAAAGTACACACTGTTAGCTCTAAATTCACAATCATTAGATTACCAACAAAAGATTCCGAAATTGCTCGTTTGAGATAACGATGTTTGTGGGATTTTGAGAAGGTCTCAAAGGTAAAAGGTTCGTTGAAACGACATCATTTAAATACCAACTTGCAGCCTGAATGGTCTTTTATCGAATAAGACATCATTCAGTACTAGAAAATACCTCACCAGAAGCGGCACAACAACTAAATTTAAGCTGTTTAGAAAACACCCTCCTGGATCCACGCCACATCCCCTTTTTTCTATTGATATAATATGTAATTTTTAATGGGTGGAGGTCTACAAATTTTAATCCTCCACCCGGATTCACGGGGTTCGGAGGGTGATGAAAGTTAGGGGAAGAGGAGAGAGCCAAGGGGACATGTATAGGGTTGGTGGACCGAATTATGATCTAGGGTGGGTCTAGGAATGGACTAGGGGTCAGTGGGATGGATGGGGATTAGAGGAGCCTAGCGATTGGCAGCCGGGTCTCTTTCTAGCCTCCTCTAATCCCCACCCATCCCATTGACCCCTAGACCCACACCAGATCATAATTCACTCCGCCAACCCTATATCATATTTATTTTGTTGATTTGTGTTAACCTACGAATGTCCTTCAATTAACATTTTCTTAATAAAAATATATTTTTAAACTTTGTTTTTTTTTTACTGAGGCTTTGCGACCCCCTTATATAGGCTTCGCGTCCCCCCAAGGGGTCGCGACCCACAGGTTGAAAAACACTGTTTTTTTTGGTGTAACTCCTTCTCACATCAATTTCATTTAAAAAAAAGGGCGAAGTTAAAATTCGCTTGGTCATTTTGGAAATAATAAACATTCTTAAGGAGAAATCAATGAAGTTCTCCTTTGCTTGTTCTAAATAATTGGACATATAAAGGACAGACAAAACAATATTTAAAATCTAGAATTTACGATCTTAAATATTAAGTCAGAACAAAAAATTCCGATAGTATTAGCCATTCATCTACTGGGACACAATTTTGACTTCTAATCCAAAAATGTTTGATTAATATTAGATAAACAGTCCATATATGACCTTTTGTTAATTGTATTTTTGTTGTTTAAAATTTAGAAAAATATAAAAATTTGAAAAATATCATCTATTGTTTCTCATGGGATCAAATACCCGATTGTATGTTTGAACCTATGTGAAACAACAGAGAATATCTGTAATTAAAAAGACTGATGATGAAGGTCAAACCTTCGAAACTATATTCTCTTAACAAATAAATTATATATAGGTAGATAATTATTGCATCAAGCAGAGGACAACTCTGCTACTTTCAGTAATATAAAATCTTAAAAAAGAAAGTTTATGTCGTCTCCCCAGTTTATTAAAAAGTGTAAGGAAACCAATCTATATTTTAAGGTAGTTGTTTAATGACAATACTAGCAAAAAGTTAATGCTAGAGTATATAGAACAGACAATAAGGATCCATAATTCATAAGCCCAAAACTTTTTGCTTTTTATGTACCGATTCTAGCCAATCCCGTGCTCGTTTGACAAATCTGGCACCTTTGTAAGAGATTGAATAGTTTTATATTAAAATGGCAGATAAAATACATTTTAAAAGTTAAAAAATTTCTATAAAAATCGTTTTGATATTTTTTAACAAATGTAATCAACGCCTACGTTACACCTTATTAAAATAATAATTTTGAAAAAATCTAGCGCATGCGCGCTTTATACATCTTTCACTGGTTAAATAAACGCGCTGTTGCCAAATTGTTTTTAGTGTAAATTTCTTTTATACATTTTTCATTATTTATTTCAAAAACTGAGTTGTAACTATGAATCAAAATTGTCTTAAAATATGTATTGGTTATTATTTAATGTTGGTTTAGTTTTTTATAAAAATAGTAAAAAGGGTTTCTTAATTATAATTAAATATGTATGTAAATTTTCCGATATCCCGTATAGTCCAATGTATAAGAGTCTGAAAAACTCTATTTTTGAAATTTAATATCTCTGGAACTATATTGTTCATAAATTTCGTTTTGCCAAAAATCGATGCAGAATTATTTAACTAATAATCTGTCTAAATTTCAAAAAAATCCTAAGAAAACCCATTTGGCGGAACAACTACCTTAAGACCATATTTCCCTTTTTCAATTTTTCATAAATATCTATAAACGATTCATGGGGTTTATTCTTAAAGAAATATTTTTATATTAATATACTCTTTATTATGTTTAATTTTTCAAATATTATTACTAATTAAATGTTTTTCTTTATTTTCAGTTGATTCTAATGAGTGTGTTAAATTGTCTATATGACTCAATCAGTCAAATATTAAGAAAGAATGTGGAGAAGAGAATTGTTTTAGAAAATCTTGATATTGTTATGTTAGCCATGGATGAAATTTGCGATGGAGGGTAATTATCTTATTCATTGTATTGTCAATTGCATTAAATCATACAATTTTACATATAAACTGTTAAAAGAACAAATAAAGATAAGAGTAAATGAAATGATATACTATGGGGTCCGCCATTGCTAACATTTCGTGAAGATGGTAACACTTAGCTCATGTTTGATTTGACAGATAATTAGTTTTACATCCTTCCGCCGGGCAATTCGAATTTGGTGACCATCCACGCGTTTTCGCTTCGCTAATTGGGCACTGCGATCGACTTACAGAAGATGCCGATTTTGCCAAGAACAATCTTTTCGAGATGAAGCTCATTTTGATCTTGGCGGTATGTAAACAAAGCAAAGTTGTACGCGTTTGGGGCACAGAAACCCGCACGCATGCGATTGAAAAGCCGACGCACGCTAAGAACGAGTCACTGTCTGGTGCGGATTTTGGTCCATAGGCATACTGGGCCATTTTTCTTCGAAAATGAGCAAGGTAGTGGCCGTTACCGCCGGTGGCGATCGTTATCGGGCCATGTTGAACGAATTTTTGTTCACAAAAATTGAAGAGGAGATATTGGCAACATTTGGTTTCAACAGGACGGCGCGTCCACACAGCCGAAGCTACACTCGATGTTTTAAGCGCCTCTGTTTTTGAAGATCGCATTATCAGCCGCAGAGCTGATGTCGTTTAACCACCTCGGAGCTGCGATTTGACACCGTTGGACTATTATTTGTGGGGTGCCGTCAAAGATAAGTGTTACGCCGACAAGCCAGAGACAATTGACGCTTTAAAGGACAATATTCGTGAAGCCATTGGTGAAATACAGCTGCACACAATCGATAATGTCTTAAAATGGACCGATCGTGTAGTCTACTTGCATGGCCAGCTCAGCCATTTGAATGAAATTATTTTCCATTATTAACCGGAAGATTGTACTTTCAAATAAAAAGAATTTGAGAAATATTCGATAGTTTTTTATAGACATTGAAAAAAAAAAAGTTATTTGGCGGACTTTATTTAATATTGATTTACTAGGAGCAGGATACTAGGTCACTTATTACACAAATAAGTGACCTAGTATCTTAACTCATAGTAAATCAATATTAAATATAATATTTATTTACTCTTATCTTTATTAAAGATGTTTCACCTTGCACCAACACCACAATCCCTACTAATTGTTAAAAGAACTTATATTTTCCAAAATTTAAATTAATTTAATCCTTTGATATTTTGACATTGGTATAATTGAAACCTAATAAAAATAATAACACATCTAGATTATTTATAATAGAAATCCCATTTGACTATTTCGGAATTTCACAATACTATTATTTATGTTGATGTCAATGGCAAACTCTAACATCACTCAAACATAAGCACTTTTAAAGACACGAAAAAGGTGCTTAAAAGTTCTTAAACCCTGAAGATGAGGGAAGATCCTCGGATACGTCGGTTTTAAGAACGAATTTTGATTACAATTTAACACCTGCAAAAATTCCAGTCAAATTTTTCCAAGGAGAGTGAAGATCCAATGTCTAATCCAGAGGGTTAGCCATGGGGGGGGGGGGGGCTCAGAACCCCTCTCCCAGGGCAGGTCTCATGAGATGAGAAACGGCAACGACAAACCGTTTCTTATGGCAAACTAACCGTAATTAAATATATTTCATATGTTTATTCAAGAATTAAATTCTTTTTTAATTTTTTGAAGTATCTTTTTACCCCAGTTAAATTGTTCTCTAAAGAGCCCCTTCCGGGAAAATTTTGGGGTAGGTTTGATTTCTTGATCCTATATGTTTTTTTGGTGTGCTGAATCCGAATCTGAGATTTGTTAACAAAATTTCGTGACGGAACATTGTCAAAGATGAAATCTCATTTTTGGCGATTTTTTGCTTATAACTCGAAAAATATCAACTTTTTGTAAATAACCTTCCTATTCAAAATGAAAGTTCATAAAATTTTCTACAAATTTCATCTTTTAGGTTTTTTCTCTGACATGGAAAATGCTATATATCTATAAATCTAATACTTTTATCAAAAAAGTGGTTCAAGTAAACGTTCAAGTCAACAAAATTTCCTAGAGAATTAGACAGAAATCAAGTTTCTAGAGTGGTTTTCATTTTATGAAGGAAAAACTTCGATTTTTTGCAAAAAATTACAGTTTTTCAAAACTTGCACCTCATTGCGGGACAGATTACCATTATCCAATTAAGATGAAACTTTGTTTAAATTGTATCAAATTTAATCTAGTTTAAAAATGTAACATATAGAGTGGTCTTTGTCAAAAACGTGCTCTTTCATGGTCAAAATGGGAAAAAATCGAAAAAAGTGCGAGTTTTTGGGATTTGCCGAAACAGAAAAAATATGCCAATTTTAAACTAGCGCTTGAGCGCGAAGGGTTGGTCAGAGAAAAAACCTAAATGATGAAATTTGTAGCAAAGTTTATGAACTTTCATTTTGAATAGGCAGGCTATTTACGAAAAGTTGATAGTTTTCGAGTTATAAGCAAAAAATAAGATTTTTTTGCATTTTTGACAATGTTCCGTCACGAAATTTTGTTAGCAAACCTCAGATTCGGATTCAGCACACCCAAAAACAAAGGGTCGAAGAAATTACAACTACCCCAAAACTTTCTGGGTAAAAACACAATTTAAATGGTCTATTTGTTTTAATAAAAAAAAAATTCCCACTAAATATTTTTCTTATTGGATTGCCCCCCCCCCCCCCCCCATGAAAACTTTCTGGCTGCGCTACTGGTCTAATCACTAATAAATTTTCATACTCTATTTCTATGTCTATATGGTCAGAGAACACTATTATAAATAATTTGATGTGTGTTATTATTTAAGGGATTCCTGGAAATTTATCTTATGTAAATCTTGTATTTTTAGTATAATTTTGGAAGCGGATTCCACAGCTGTAGTTCATCGAGTAGCTCTTAGAATTGATGACATTCCTCTTGGTGAACAAACAGTTGCTCAGGTAAACTAAATTGTATTTCATTAGAAGACAAAATCCTATTATTCATTCTGTTGTTTTGTAACTTTTTTTAGGTTCTTCATACTGCTAAAGAACAATTCAAATGGTCATTATTGAAATAAAATATTTATTAATTATAAAAGATAAACATTAATTTTAAACGTATTTCTTTTTTGTATAATATTTAATATAAATTTATAATCACTACATTATTTGAACTATTTTACTAAAATCACCCTTTTTAACCTTTTAAGTGTTTGAAGCTAGCCTGGCCGACTCACTGCGAACATTGACTGAACAGTAGACCCCTACACCAATTAATTTACTTACATTTTCCAACACAACAACAAAATAAATATATTCATTAAGAAACTGACCAAATGGGCAATGTTTTTGAGGCCAAAAAATACTGTTTAAAATATAATTAAGATTTATTTATTTACTATAGACATAAATTACAAATTGAAATATAAAATATACACAAGAAATAATTAGAAATGTAAGAGACTCAAAAATAGACTAGAAGACCTGAATCAGAATAATATTATGAAAAAGATTAGAGACATTGTAAGAAAAACTGATAACGATAGACTACAAAATTCCTAGACTAGAATATATAATAGAAATACTCATTGACGCGACTGTGGGTCAGAGTGTCGAGTCGCTGTCCTGAAGTATGCTGGTTCGATACTAAGTCTCGGCAGATATTTGCAGTTGCCTCCTCTTGGAAAGCAATGGCAAACTACCAAGAGTGTAATTGTCTAGTCAACCTCTCCAAACTAGCCGTTCGGAACCGGCGTTAAAAAGTACGTCCCGTATATCTGTGTAAAAACAGCTAAACACACTCAGAACAGGTATGTGTGGAGAGGTGTCGAAACGTCAGGGAGACCTGATATGGCACTTAAAGAAGAAGAAGACTCATATAGGTCATATGAAATAAATTTGAGACAGACGAAAACTTGATAGAGCGAATGGTGACACAAAAGAAGACTATTTAATAACTAAGTAAGGAAACATCGGTAAAGAATAGGAACTGGAGAATCTTCAGGCAAAAATGTACCAAGAATTCCATGGGCTAGTGGAATTTATAACAGAGGGACACCATAAATATATTAAAATAGAAAGTTCAAAAATCCCAAAAAAGGTAAGAAAGAGAATTAAAAAAATTCCTTGATGAAAATTTAAAAAGGAAACTTATAGGGTGGTCTGCTTGATGTAAATAAACATAGCTATATATACAGGGTGTTTCAGTAGGAATGGTAAATATTTTGGGAGGTGGTAGTATAGACGAATTGCAATAAAAAATGCCATATAACATGTGTCCAATTTTTATTGAGTACAGAGATACAGCTGTTAGTATGTAACCCAATATCGGCATACTCAGCATGTGTAAATACGTGCTGCATGTTTACACGCTACAGTACAGTAGACTTGGCCAACAAATCACAATGAAAACTTCAATATAAACTAAAGCACAACTTCACAAATTGAACATCAACACTCTACTGCTGACATTCGATAAATACGACCATAGCAACTGGTGTATCAAGATACGAAACGAAAGTGCATTGAACTCTGCTTTATCTCTGGACTCAATAAAAATTGGAGACATGTTATATGACATTTTTTATTGCAATTCGTCTATACTACCACCTCCTAAAATATTTACTAATCCTTCTGAAACACCCTGTATATTTAATGAATTAATATAATTTTATTTGAGAGAGGCTATAATTTCGAAGGCTTGACCTTCATCTGCGGTCATTTTAATTAGAAATAATTTATCTGTTATTTCTCAAGGGCATCAAATATCCAAATGGATGTAAATTAATTTGATAAATAAGCTATTTCTATTTCAAACAAATAGTATAAAATGAAATAGCTTTATTATTATTATTTACAAAGCGAATTCCCATGCAATCTGACGTAATCATAAGAAAGAATAGATATATTATTATTATATTAAAAGGTCAAGCCTTTGAAAATATAGTCTCTATCAAATAGAATTATATATATACCCATATATTCATTTGTATATAGTTGTATGTTTATTTGTATCATGCAGATATTAAATTCCTCTTAAAATTCTGCTACTCTCGGCAAGAAAATCATTTCAAAACTAAACAGAAAAATATATACTATGTTCATTTGATAATTACATTACGATAAAAAATTAACACAATTTTTTTATATAAAGAATCCATAAATTTTTAATAGAACATCAAACATCTATGGAAAAAAATTTTAAGGTAATAAAAAAATTAATATAAATAAATAGATAGCCGTTTTTTTTTTAATTTATAAAGTCTTAATCAGAATGCGTCTTCTGTTTTAATAGTATACACTGTACATATACATATAGAAAACAACCTCCATTTTTTTGCATTATCTTATTAAAATAACTTATATACATATTTATGAGGCGACTGTGGGTTAGTAGTTAGAGTGTCGGGTCGCTGGCCTGAAATACGCTGGTTCGAGACCGAGTTTCGGCAGATATTTGCAATCTCCTCCTCTTAGAAAGCAATGGCAACCTACCAAGAGTATAATTGCCTAGTAACCTCTCCAAACTAGCCGTTCGAAACCGGAGTTAAAAAGTAGGTCCCGTATATCTGTGTAAAACAGCTAAACATACTCAGCACAGGTATATGTGGAGAGGAGCCAAAACGTCAGGAAGACCTGATATGGCACTTAAAAAAGAAGATATATACATATATAAGTATTCTTAGTGTAACATCAAGCACAATACGCACTCTTAGTGTCAGTTGTATCTCGGTTTGTAAAGTGTTTGTTAAGTTGACATACGGTCAAACCTAGTATTCACCTTGTGACAGACCGGATGGCCAATAAGACAGAAATTCTTGTCATCTGATTGGCCATCCGGTCGGACACAAGGTGAATACTAAGGTTTGACCGTTTGTCAACTTAACAAAGACTTTACAAACCTACGTACAACTGGCCCTTAGATTTTTATTCCTTATATAATTAATAAATACAAAGAAACATTTGTATCTAAAGTCGATGACGTTCTATATATTTATGATTGAATCTGTTCCACATTGAATACCTACATATTTTATCGTGTTATCAAAATAAATAATAATTTCCCAAAAAATTTAGATGGTCCCCTTTGAATGTATTGGATTTTGTCACAATAATACTGAATCAGCCCAGCTTAAGAAATAGATGCAGAAACGACAAATATTTAATTTAAAAAAAATTATTTTAATTAAAGGAGTCTTAGGGAGTTGGACACGACTTCAAATTAAATACAAGTTTTTATTTAAATACGCCAAACGTTTCGTTGCTGGTTTGCAACTTCTTCAGTGGCACATTTATTAAACTTATTTCTCTGGAGTTTTAACTAAGAGAAAAACCATTTTCAAACAGTATCCTTCAATTCACTCAATTTTATCAAATAACTAGCTGCAAGGCCAACCTTCGGCGGCCCTCTTGCTAGCCAAGGGGCACGCCCCCTGGACCCCCAACCCACAAACCCCAGCCTCACACTCCACTCCCACCCACCACACCCCCCGAAACCCGCCCAGCACCCCGCACCATGCACCCATGCCCAATCCCTACCCCCCACACCACCACCCAAACACTCCATCACGCACCCCACCCACCTCGGACCCCCAACCCACGAACCCCAACCTCACACCATACTCCCCCACACCCCCACACCCAACCCCCGCCTCCACACCCCCACACCCAACCCCCGCCTCCACACCACCACCCCAACACTCCATCCTGCACCCCACCCACCTCGGACCCCCACCTCCGTACCACCCCACTACGCCACTGGACCCTCACCTGAACCCGCCCACTCCACCAACCCTGCACCCCCATACTCCGTCTTACTCCCTCACTCCACCCCCCCATTCCACCCCGCACACCCCATGCCCTAACCCACCCCGACTACACCCCCCCACACCAATATTCCACACCACCACACGCACCCAGTTTTTGCATTTCTAGCCTTCTAGTGACCCACAGATTATGTATACAAAATTTGGTTGAGTTTGGTCCAAGAGAAAGAATTTTCATTTTTTGACCCTCCCCCCATTTTGGGTGGTTATTTTTTGCATTTCTAGCTCTGTAGAGGCCCAGAATTTATGTATACAAAATTTGGTTGAGTTTGCTCCAAGGGCAAGAATTTACATTTTTTCACCCTCCCCCCCCCTTTTTGGGTGGGTTTTTGGGGAAATTTTTCTAAACAAAAGTTGACAGAAATAACATCCCCGACAACTTTGTTTATCATAAAATTTGCCGTAGGGTTAATAGTTTAGGAGTTATTTGATAATTTTCATTTGTGCGCCCCCCCAAACCCCCTTCTGGGGTCAAAATATCAAAAGGTTATATAGCTAAAAACTTTAATTAGAAGACATCTGATGTAAATATGAAATTTCATAATAATCCCTTCAGCCGTTTTTACGTGAATTGTGAGCAACTTATCGGAAACCACTGAAACAGACAGACAGACAGGAATTTTGTTGAAGATGTTTTCGTTCATAACTTTGCTTGAAACGTGTGCAACCAAAATTTGGCGTGGTTTGGAGCAATGTACATACAAAACTTTAATTTTATATATATAGATATCTATGAACACGATATCTGGATTATAAGGAAAAAAATTGTAAATATAAATTTTAATTCAATGACTTAAATCTATCTACATTTATTTGATTTTTTTTTACTGATAAAATTAAATAAGGAAAAATCTATTTTTTTAGAATTTAACTGTTAAAAGTAATTATGATAAAAATTAGCGTAGAACAAACTATAAATCTTGTCTCAGTTCATTTTATCATTTTATTAAATACATGTTGTTAAAACGCTAAAAAATTTAATGATTAGATCCATGTAATGATTTCCTTTTATTTCCAATTAACGCTGACATTCTCATCTGAACACGGGATTCTTATAAATTTTTTCAATATCTTATCATAATTTATTGAAAGTTCTACATAGATAAGAAACACTTGTGTGAAGTGTGAGGAAAGTGTTCATATGTTGCTTCTAAATATTTGTATATAGATTTAAAAGGTAGGTATGCAATTATTATTAACTATCAGAAAAATATGACTTAAATATTTTATTAAAATTTTTCAGTTAAAAATGCCATGCTTTAAAGCTCAAGATGAAAATAAATTGAGAAGTAAAGAAATAGAGAAACAAATAAAGCAATGGCATTTAAAAGAAAAAAATATCATCAAAATACTTCTCCTAGGTATTCATTCTATCTATCTCTATATATATAATTAAAGTTTTGTCTGTACATTGGTCCAAATCACGCCAAATTTTGGTTGCACACGTTTTAAGCAAAGTTATGAACGAAAGCACCCTTAACAAAATTCCTGTCTGTCTGTATGTTTATATGTTTCCTTGAAAAGTTGCTCACGATTCACATAAAAACGGCTGAAGGGATTATTATGAAATTTAATATTTAGAACAGATGTCTTCTAACTTACGTTTATAGTAATATAACGTTTTGATATTTTGACCCCAAATAGGGGGTTTGGGGGGCGCACGAATGAAAATTATCATATAACTCCTAAACTATTAACCCTACAGCAAATTTTAATATGAGCAAAATTGTAGGGGATGTAATTTCTGACAACTTTTGTTTAAAAAAATTCCCCCAAAAAGGAGGGGGAGGGTGAAAAAATGTAAATTCTTGCCCTTGAGCAAACTCAACCAAATTTTGCATACATGATTATATGGGGCTCTAGAGAGCTAGAAATGCAAAAACTAACCACCCAAAATGGGGGGAGGGTCAAAAAATGAAAATTCTTGCTCTTGGACCAAACTTAACCAAATTTTGTATACATAATCTGTGGGTCACTA
This sequence comes from Forficula auricularia, assembly GCA_024734495.1. NCBI lineage: Eukaryota > Metazoa > Arthropoda > Insecta > Dermaptera > Forficulidae > Forficula > Forficula auricularia. Next base: position 23,602,404 of record JALMQS010000153.1, on the reverse strand, counting down.
GAAGGCTAGAAAAGCAAAAACTGGGTGCGGAGTGTTAGGGTATGGGGTGCAGGAAGTGGGATGTGGGTCCGGGATGGAATGGGAGTGGGGTGAAGCGGAGTAGGTCAGAGTGCAGGGGGTGGTGTGGGTGGAGTCCAGGGGTGCGTAGCGGGGGTGGTGCGGGGTGGGGTTCCAGAGGCGTAGTGGGATGATACGGGGGTGTTGGGTGGGTGGGAGTGGGGGTCTGAGGGAGGGGGTCCGTAGCTCCCTGGCTAGCAAGAAGGCCGCCGAAGGCGGGCCTTGCAGCTAGTCATAAATAATATACTTTACAGCATAAGAATAATTTTTTTCTAGGTTCTGGTGAATCTGGCAAAACTACCATAATTAAACAAATGAAGATTCTTCATATTAAAGGATTTTCTCACAGGTTAGTAATAAAATTACACAGATAAACGGAATTTCAAAATAAAATTATTTGTTTTCTAATTTATAGTGAACGTCTAGAGAAAATTAAAGATATTTATCAAAATATTCATGAATCCATATATGACCTTGTTATAAACTACGATTTAATATCGCCTCCAATAAATATAAAAAAAGATAAAACCATTAGAAGTATTAATTACATCAAAGGCCTTGGTGCACAGACACCTGGATTAATAGATCAGGTCAGTATACTTAATTATTAATTTGCACGAAATTTTCTCTGGAGAGAGACGGACTGGTAGAACTTTTAATTGAAAGTAAAGGAAGGCAGCCCATTTATTAGATCCCTTCCTCCTTTCCTTTTAAACAGACGTTTCGGAGGATTCTTCAGGGTTTCAAGGGGTCAATGAAGGAAACAAATAAAATGCTTACTTCATTGACCCCTTGAAGCCCTGAAGAAGGAGGGAAGAATCCTCCGAAACGTCGGTTTGAAAGGAATCCAATAAATTACACCTTATTTGAATATGTCTTAATTTTTTCTATAATAATAAAACTTGAGCAAGATGCATATTATTATATTAAAATGTTTCACCTAGAACCAACACCTAACTAAAAAATAATCTGTAAACTCCTGATGATGGACTAATAATCCGAAATTTATTGAGTTTGTATAAACCTCTTTGAGTTTTATTTCATTCACTGTGAAACTACACTCCCTTTATTTTATTAATTAAACAGTCAACGATTGGGTATCAGTCAAAATGATTCATTAAGTTTATATTTCTGCATCTATAAAACGAAAACTTGTCTATAATTGAATGTAATGGAAGGCAGCCCAGGGGTAGTGAGGAAAGAAAAATTAACACATATCAAATAGGGTGTAATTTATTGGAATCCTTCCTCCTTTCCTTTCAAACCGACGTTTCGGAGGATTTTTCCCTCCTGGGCTGCCTTCCATTACATTCAATTAAAATTTCTACCAGTCCGTCTCTCTCCAGAGAAAATTTCCTTGTCTATAATATTTACAAAATAGTTCTTAATAAAATTTTTTAATTTGTTTTCTAATATATCCAACTAAAAGAACATTCTAAATCAGTAATCTGACCAGCCAAGCTTTGTCATAAAATATTATAATAAACTTTTATCTTTTTCTAGGATTATTTTGAACATGTCCGAAATCTCTGGAAGGATAAAGGAATTCAAGAATGCTATGAAAGATCCAACGAATTTCAATTAATTGAGAGTGCTGAAATAGTAATAATAATAATAATATTTTTCATTTTTAACTTTCAAAGTGGACAAATTATATTTATTATTTTTTTGCAACGAAATTTTCTCTGGAGAGAGACGGACTGGTAGAAATTTTAATTGAATGTAATGGATGGCAGCCCAGAGTTAGTGAGGAAAGAAAAAATTAACACATATCAAATAAGGTGTAATTTATTGGAATCCTTCCTCCTTTCCTTTCAAACCGACGTTTCGGAAGAAGGAGGGAAAAATCCTCCGAAACGTCGGTTTGAAAGGAAAGGAGGAAGGATTCCAATAAATTACACCTTATTTTATCATCATCATTGAGTATACAGTCCTAAGACTGGTTTGATGCAACAATCCGTCTCCACTCGACTCTGTCCCCCGCCAGCTGTTTGACCTCTCTAAATGTCTGGCATCCCATATCCCCAATTATTTGGTTGAAATATTCTAATCTGGGTCTTCCCCTTCCCCTTTTCTTCCCCACCTCCCCCTCCAAGATATCCCTAAGCGGTCCCTCATGTCTCAGTGTGTGCCCATTCATCTGACCTCTTCTCTTCTTCAGACTCTTCCACAAGGTTCTTCTTTCTCCGATTCTTCCAAGAACTTCTTCATTTGTAAATAATTAAGTAATGGAGAGGGATTCAGCCAATGGGTAGCCTCTGCTGAATAAAAACTCCCAATTATGGAAAACGTTTCGGCTTTAATTAAATAATGCCATCATCAGTTCATCTTCATTTGTAATTTTATCCATCCATTTGATATTCATCATTCTTCTGTAGCACCACATTTCGAAAGCCTCTAATCTCTTTCTCTCCGCTTTTCTAATTGTCCAGGTTTCACACCCGTACATGGCTATGCTCCATACATATGTCTTTTATTTTATATGTGTTAATTTTTTATTTCCTCACTACCTCTGGGCTGACTTCCATTACATTCAATTTATATTTATTATTATTTGCTGTTAGTTTCTTTTAATGGACAAATAAAACAAATAATATAAATATATTTTGTAAAGAAATGAGTATCTATTTGAGAAAGAAAGATTGAATTTTTTCTCAAAATATAATCAATTAATTTTACGAACATGAATTTAGGTCATTAATCAAAGATTTTAATAGATAGGTATATGTTTATAGGGAATCGGATTAGCCGATAGCTTAAGACACTAGCCTTCTAAGCAGGAGTCCAGGGTTCGAGTCCGAGTCCCTGCATTGATATTTGACCGGCTATAATCTGATTCCTAGTCACCAATCCGTCTGGCAAGCGTGGTGACTTAATGCCAACCCCCTTCCATTTGATGGAAGAGGCCTATATTCAGCAGTGGATTGTCGATATCGACAGGCTGATGATGATGATGATATGTTTATATTGCATGTAGGAGGGTCTTGTCCCCTCGGGAGTCGAACCCAAGCACTAGTAAGCTTTCCGGGCAACTAGTCAGACCCTTGAGACCCGGAAAGCTTACTAGTGCTTGGGTTCGACTCCCGAGGGGACAAGACCCTCCTTACATGCAATATAAACATATATCTATTAAAATCTTTGATAAATGACCTAAATTCTTGTTCGTAAAATAAATATATTCTCAAAAAACTAACACCAAGTAATAATAAATTAAAAAAAGAAAGAAATTCAGCCAGTAAAGCCAAGCAAGTCTCTGTCGAATAAAAAACTCCCAATTATATGGAAAACGTTTCGGCTTTAATTAGATAGGCCATCTTCAGATCTAATGAGCTGAATGAGCATAAAATATTGAATATAAATACAAAAACATAATAAATTATAAAAAAATTAGTTCTTACAATATTTGCAAACTCAATACATTTGTTTAATAATGAGTTATGTATTATAAAACACAAAATTATATATAACTATTATTATATATCATAAAGAGAAAACTTTTCATTTATTAAATATACTCCTCCCACCCCCGAAAATTAACTAACCCCCTGAGTTTTTTTCTGGCTACGGCCTTGTAAAATTATATAATATATGTATATTTTATCCGTTCTAATTTATTTTTTAGTTTTCTTGATAAAATCAATGAAATTGCTGATCCTAATTTTTTGCCTTCTGATGAGGATATACTACATTGCCGAAAAACAACAACTACAATACAAAAAATTGAATTCCAAATGAAAGTACCGATAAAATATGGGGGAGGATATCAAGAATTTTGGATGTTTGATGTTGGTGGACAAAGAGGAGAAAGAAAAAAGTGGATTCAAGTATTTATTTTATATATTATAAGAATCTTTCTCTTTCATTAAATCGCACTCTTAGGATACACCTCCTCATTTAGTAAAAACATTTAAGTTTCTGTAATTTTTTTTAAACCATTATGTCACATTTGTAAGCTCTTTGATGTTTTTAAATTTTTTGCTCTTTTTGTAAACTTTGATTCAATTAACTAATTACGTCAAAATATTTATTATATAATTTATTTTTGTGAACCTCCTTATGTGGACCTCCTTATGTGGAATCTCTAAATAAATTAGACAAATCTGGGTTGGTCCAATAATTCTTATAAATTTTCGCCTCCTAAAAATCTCTTTTTAGCCTATACATCACATTTTTTTACAAAGCAAAAATTAATGAGCCTACAATAAGTTGGCTCACCTTATTTTACCCTTTAAAAATACTTTTATTTGATTTTATTTAGAATTTTTTTTTAATCATATCTATTTATTATAGTGCTTCGAAGAATAAAAAAAATTAAATACTAAAATCTTAATTTTTGACTAAATTATGGAGATTTTGAAAAGTTTTTTTTTTTATGAAAATGATGAGAGAAGGAGTTACACCAAAAAGGTGCAACCCCTAAAGGCCTGGGTTGGCCCCTCCATCGTGAAAAGAAGAAGAAAGAATTTTATGGGCTGGGCCGGGGTCTAAGGTATCTGTGGATACGGGTCTTAAATAGCTGAAGGTTATAAGTCACGGGAAAGATGGTGGCAGGGATCGAGTTCCAGTCTCTGGAGGTCATAGGAATAAAAGAGTTGGCGAAAGCGCTTGTTCGACTTTTATCCAATTTGACAGCGAAGGGGTGCTGAGCGTTTGAAAACCGCGTGTTTCTCATAAAGAGGGCATTAGGGGGGATAAGTGATTTCAGCTCGACCGAACAGACACCGTGATAGTATCTGTAGTACAGAGAAAGGGCAGAAACGGTTCTTCGGTGAGCCGAGTGAGTTGGTTAGAGCCGGGTGAAAAGAAGTAGAGTTTTCTCTATTTTGGCCTGTAAAAATACGAAAAAATGTGTGCTTTTTTTAATCTGAATAATACTGAATAATAAAAAAAAAAGAAAAAACAAAATACTAAAATCTTAGTTTTGGAGTAAGTTGTAGATTTTTGAAGAGAGAAAAAAATTGAAAATTTGAAAATCTACCTAGAAATTGTGATGTTATTTTTTATCTTTTTTTTTTCAAATTTCTACCTGTATTTGGGTGTAGGAATCAGGATAATACTCAATAATACTTTTCAATAGTTAAATTTCGCAAACTTATGTTATTTATTGAAAGGCGGTCTGATAATTTTTTTATTTATAATTAAAAAAAAAAAAGTTACCCGTTTTAATTAAGAAAGTGATCTTTTTTTTAAATAAAAACTCAAATTTTCACTTCAAGCAGTCTTATCCTAAATGTGCGTTTTAATCAAATTCATTTAATTTTTATCCTAATTGTTTATTTTAGGTATTTGACGGAATAGAAACAGTCCTATTTTTAGTTGCATCTAGTGATTTCGATCTAACATTAAGAGAGGTACGAAACGTTAACAGATTGCAAGAAGCAGTTAATCTCTTTGAGAGTGTTTGGACAAGTAGGTAAGTTATTAGAATTTTCTATATGTTCCGTCTTTTCTTTTTCTATTTTACACCCCTTGCATATCTGTCCACCTCTTCCCTCGTGTCCCCTCCATATGGTCCCATGTCTAGCTCTTGCTCATCTTCTTCTTAATTAACCGTCTCCCTACGAAGGTTGTTGATCACATGGCAATCATTGTCCTCGATACAGCCGCCCTGAAAACTTTTATCTATGAGCATCCCAACCATCTTCTTAGGTCTTTCAGCCAGGAGTTTTGCCGTCTACCGACATATCTTTTGCCTTGAATTTTACCCTCGATGATCAGCCTCAGAATCTCATATCGTTCCCCTCTCATGATGTGGCCCAAGTACCGGATCTTTCTTTCCTTGCAAGCAGCAGCTCTTTTTGCTTTTTCATGCGAATGAGAACTTCGTTTTTTTTTTGTTTTGTTTTTTTGTGAAACCTACCTCGTATCTTACTCAAGTTTTATTATTATATTAAAATGTTTCGCCTAGAACCAACACCGAACTCCTTAAAAGTTAGAGAACTTCGTTATTGGTGATTCAATGCACCCTGGGTATTCTTAGCATCCTTCGGTACAGAAACATTTCAAATGCTTCGAATTTTCTTTCCATAGCTGGATTAACTGTCCAACTCTCGCATCCATAGAGGAGGACCGGGAATATATAGCATCTCAGCATTCTCGTCCTCAGCTCTATACTTAGCTCATCCCTGACTTAGAACCTCTTCATGTTAACGAAGACCCTTCGAGCCTGTTCGATCCTTGATCTTATCTCTTTTTCGGGGTCACATTCCTGGCTCACTATGGTTCCCAGATATCTAATTGCAACCACCTCTTTGACTGTTTTGTCATTTATTTTTATTGAAACAATTCTCGGTATTTTTGAGAACACCATAACATTGGTCTTTGATATATTCATATGTAGCCCAAATTGTTCACTGAACCACACTGTCAATCATTCGTTGTAACTCAGCAGGATTGTTTGCCAAAATGATCGTGTCCCTAGTTATTTTTTATTCTCTTCTTTGTCTTTGTCTGTCCAATAATTTTTCATAATTATATCAGTCTTCAGTCCTTTAAAATATTGGCAATATGTCGAGCTCTCCACCCTCGCCCAATCCTCTTGTATTGTTTGCTCCATATCTTTAGTAATAAGCTTTTCCATTTCTTGAATCATTTCCTCTTCTACATTTGACATTATTCCTCTCCAATCTGCTCCCAATTTCGCCAATCTTTTTCACATTCCTCCCCTTCCCGAGTCCATTTCTCTATTATTTTCAACCCCTCTCTTTATCTCCTTCCTGCTCCTTCCTACAAATTTTCTCCCAAAACTTTTCCGGTTTCATTTCTTCAATTCTTATTATGAACTTGAGCATTTGTTTTAGTCCCGTGCTTGCATCTTTACCCTCCCCATCTCTTTTTTCTATAAATAATCTGGTGTATTTCTTGAGACCCATTATCATTTTTATGAATGTGCCTTGTACTTTTTCGATTTCAGGTCTTTCCTCCCAACCCCAAATTGCTATCCCATACATCAGTGGTTCTTAACCTTTTTAACCCGCGACTCAAATTTGAGAAATTTTTTCATGCCGCCGACCCAAAAAAGACAAATTTTTTTAATTACCGTGTTTTCGATTTCTTCAATTTTAAAATCATGACCTTTTTTTAACTCGCATATAATTTTTTTTAACAATAATTAAAATAACGAAAGATACTTTTCGATCCAAGGAAAATTTAATGAAAAAGCAACTCTTTTTAATATTGTTACTTTTAATAGTATTGAACAAATTAACATATATTTTTTTGGAAATAAATATAGTAAAATACTTCTTTAACGACTCTGCGCGACCCCAAAAATATGCTTCGCGACCCATAGGTTAAGAACCACTGCCATACATCACCACTGATTTTATAACCGTCTTGAATAGATACAGTTTTCGGTTCACATCTTCGATTTTCGCCCTTTTCATCAATCCCCATACTATTTTAATTATTCTCTTTGCCTTGTTCGTCTGCCTCTTTATGTGCTCTCTTATTGAGTTTGTTGAGGTGAATATATGTATACCCCAAGTACTTGATTTTTTCTACTTCCTCCACTTTTCTTCCTTTAAATAATCACTCTTGCTTTTTTACCTCTTTTTCTTCTTTCCTGAGGTAAATATTTTATATGAAATTTTAAAATTTATTCAGCTTTATTGGTGGTGATGTTTATACGATAAAAAATTTCAGCTTAATGAATTGATGATTTATTTGTTTTTTTTATTTTTCAGATACTTAGTAGAATCTGGCTTTATAGTTTTTCTTAACAAACAGGATATATTACAAGATAAAGTTGAAAGGGGAAAAAATATCGGCAAATATTTTCCTAATTATAACACATATGAAACTAATGGTATTGTTAAAAAATCATTCATCATTAATATCTATATTTCTTTATTGATTTTATAAAATAAGTTACTTTTTAAATTATTCTATATTATTTATAGTTTTAGTATGTTTTATAAGGTCTTGATCGCACGAGAGTTAAAAGCTTTGCTTATTATTTAAAAAATTGAAATTATTTTCCTAAAACTTGGCTTTTACGCATTGTTATGTATGTCACGAATTATGTTACCATTTCATGAGATCATAATAAGAGAGGATGGAAGGGTTAAAAGGGAGAGGTGGAGGCCCTATCAGACAATAATAATAATAATAACAACATCGTGTCTCCATGCAGCAATAGTCCGGACTGATGTTAATCTTACTCCAGTGAATCTCGAGGGGGATATTGGTGGGGTTGAGCAGCTCGGCACGCAGGAGGATCTTGAGAACTGGAGGTGGAAGGTGTTGCATGGGAGGCATCCTCTTGGACCAAGACCTTGTTGACAGAAAAGCGTCAAACTATTGGCTGACTCATGGAGATCTGTTCCCCGAGAATGAGGGCTTCGTGATTGAAATCCAAGACCAGGTCATAGCCACAAAAAATTACCTTAAATACATCATCAAGGATCCAAATGTGACCGATGACAGATGCAGAATGTGTGGTGGTATGTCCGAAACTATTCAACATGTCATTTCGGCCTGCCGAGTCCTCGCCAGTACGGATTATACTCATAGACATAATCAGATGGCAAAAGTTATTCATCAAGAACTTGCTCTTCATTATGAACTAATAAACACCAGAGTTCCGTACTATGAGTATACTCCGGAAAGTGTACTTGAAAATAATGGCTGAAGACTATATTGAGACCGATCCGTGCTGACAGACAGGACTGTATTCTTGCTAATATATCTGATTGTACTCACCATAAAGAATAGCAAATTGACATAACTTATTGACATCACCATTCCAAATATGCATAATCTCCAACAACCCTATGGTGAAAAATTAAATAAGTATCTTGACCTCGCAGAAGAAATTAAGAAAATGTGGGGACAAGATAGAATGTTAATGGTGCCCCTTGTCATGTCTGCGACTGGTGTCGTCCCGAAGACGCTCCCTAAGAACTTAAAGGAGCTGGGCATTTTTGGAGGGGGTGTTATCACGACGGTGCACAAGGCTGTACTGCTGGGTACGTGTGCGACAGTCCAGAGGTTCCTAAACCTTCCCTCATCAAATATATAGAAGCTATCATCTTTGCTATTTATAGCCGATGTATAGTATAGTATAAACCTCCTTCAGGAGAGAAAATAATAATAATTGAATGCGTAAAAGCCAATTTTTAGGAAAATAATTTTCACTAAAAATGTGAATTCAATAAATAAAGATGGACATGTGAAATGAAAAACATGCGTTTTAATTGGAGTTACTAATATATTCTTGACTCTTTTATTAAAATTGATGATATTGAACTTGGCAGCACATTAGATCTCAATACTTTTTTTTGGCAAACAGTTTATATTAATCGAACTTGGCCTTTTTTACACAAGAGTTTTTGTTGGGATTTATAGTTTTAGTATGTTTTATAAGGTCTTGTTCGCACGAGCGTTAAAAGCTTGGCATATTATTTAAAAATTACACTTTAAAATCGCGCACAGGGGTGCCGAGAGCATATGTGGAACTCCCTCTTATTAAATTCTTGTTCAAATCATGCAGGAAACCATCCTCTTTGGTGGGCACCTTCAGAGAAACCCTCGGTATGCGAGTATAACTCGTACATGGCCGCTTTTCATTAACTCTCATGCGAACGATGCTTAAGACATAATTATTTTCCATATAAATTTTATTCTCAGCTTTAAAATCGTTTAAATGATTAAAACATTTTTAAAAACAGAATAATTTTATTTTTCAGATAAAATTAATACCAACGAATATAATAAAACGAAATTATTCATTAGAGATATGTTTAAGGTAAGTTTTATTAATTAATAAACTAAAGGGAGTGTAGTTTCACAGTGAATGAAATAAAACTCAAGAGGTTTATACAAACTCAATATATTTCGGATTATTAGTCCATCATCAGGAGTTTACAGATTAAAAACTAACAGTTAGTTTGTTATCTGTAAACTCCTGATGATGGACTAATAATCCGAAATATATTGAGTTTAATTGAAAAGTTTTTGTTTTGCCGAGAGTAGCAGAGTTGTTGATTCACAAAGAGAAACAAAGAGGTTAGATATATCATCTTGATATATATGTGTATATGTTTATTTGCATCAAGCAGAGGACAACCTCTTTGTTTCTCTTTGTATATTGAGTTTGTATAAACCTCTGAGTTTTATTTCATTCACTGTGAAACTACACTCCCTTTAGTTTATTAATTAATATCATGTTTCACCTAAAACCTACACCACTTTCCCTAAGTAAAAAAGTAAGTTTTATTTATTATTATTTTATTTTTATCTCTCTGTATATTTATATTTTTAGCAAATTGTGAAAAAGAAAAAATCTCAACATGATAAACGCTATCTAAGTCCTGGATTCGCTGTTCCTGTAAAAGAAATCAATCGAGAAAGTAAATGCTATTTTCATTTCACAAATGCTACTGATACTAATAATATCAAAACTGTTTTTGATGATGTACATTCTATGGTCATTGAATGGGCCTTATCCGATTTTGGATTACAATAAAAAATAAAACTTCATTCCATCTTCTCTAACTGAAGAACTCGTCGGGCTTTTAGATACATAGCTCTATCCATGGGCGTCTGCATATGAGGGAGGGGCACTTGCCCTTTCCTGGAAACTTCGAAAAATAAACAAAATATAGCCTGGAATCTATCAAGAGGCTTGAAAAGGACTTTAGAAATAGGTGTTGAAACGTCGTGAATTCTGATGAGATTTTTTCACTGAAAATGTACATTCTAGGTGGTTCAGCCGAACCTTTTCTTTCAATAAACAACTTACCAAAGCATCAAATCTATGAAATTTCCATAATCATTTATCCACAGAATACAGTATTAAATAAAAAAGATGTATAAAGGGACCCTACTGTCAAACAATTGCGCAACAGCCTGTGTGTGGCAGTGTATGGCAGTGTTTGATGCGTTGCGCAAATGCAAACATTTGACAAGTTTCAAAAATGTTTGAAATCTTTTGCACAACGGGAGCGTTGTGTTGTGTATAGGCTAGTTGCGCAATTTTTCCAAGGGTATGATTATGAATGATGCGTTTGTTCAACGCAGCGTTGTGTATCGCTTTGTTCCGCAATTTCTCTGGCAATGTATGGTTCCCGGCAAGCATCGCTTTGTTTCGCAATTTGTTTGACAGTGTATGGGCCCCTTAAACATGATAATACATAGTCTAGTGTCCCCCCTCAGGAGACCGTTTAGAACAGAGATGAGCAACCTTTTTTTACAACGGGCCAGCTACAAATTTAAAATTGTGGGCATGTAAGATACTTACAATGAATGATAATTCAAATTATCTATTTATTAACAAAATAAACCCAATATAAACAATTACAGAAATAAAACATTCAATTGAAAGTTTTTTGTCGAGAGTAGCAGAATTTTTATATATTGAAGGAGACAATAAAAGAGTGTGTCTTCTGATGGAATTATAAATTGTATTTATAACGAGACTATAGTTTTGAGAGCTTTGCCCTCTTCATTAGTCTATTACAATTGATTCACAGGAATTAATGTATGAATTGTCAATTGTAATAGACTGATGAAGAGGGCAAAGCTCTCGAAACTATAGTCTCGTTATAAATAAAATTTATAGTTCCATCAGAGGACACTCTTTTACTGTCTCCTTCAATAAAACATTCATTAATAGAAATAAAAACGGCGAAAGATATATGTGGAAAAAGACTATTTAATAAGAAATTTGGCATTGGTTCTTTGCCATCAAATGGTCTCTATTTGCAGATATACTAAAGATTTGCTTCAAAATAAATTATATCTACCGGGTGAGTTTTTTATCTTGAGACAGTCTTATAACTCAAAAACAGTGCATTATATGGAAAAAAGTTTCAAATAAAAGTTTGTTTATATCGAGGGGGAAACTAAACTACTCTATTGTTTGACGAACTAGAACAAGCTTTCAAGGGTATTCCGAGGTAAACTTCTGTTTTTTTAAATGGAAACCTATATTTTTCTTTACATTGCCTAAATTTACAATAAAAGCTGGACAACTTTTATTAGAACTATTTTTTTATATGACTTCAAATAAACAAAATATTAAATCAATTAGATCTAAAAAGAATTCAAATAATAATTATTTTTAACAATTATTGAACTTAATTATCAAATAATAATGATCAAATATTTAATTATTAAATAAATAATTTAATAATTTTTCGACTATGTTCTGTGACATTCCAGAGTGTATCGCAAGTTTCTGGATGAATTCCAGTTCCAATTTCCTTATTTTTTTAAACAGATTTACAACACTATAAAATGAAGCTTGTGAGGTTCCTATCAGGAAAACGTTCGGCATTCATTTCAATGGCAGACCCATAACACTTCTTCCACATTCACCTTAAATTAAGACCATTTTAATTCTGTCTTCAAAAAAAATACTCCATTTTTGTTATAGTAATACAATATAGTTATATCTACTGGATTGACACGAGAAATAAACTTTTTTAAACTCAAGAATTTTAAATAGTTCTATTAAGTAGAAAATAATCTCTTAAATCTGTGTATAATGAAGTTTTAAGATCATTATAAACACTTATTTTCATTGTTGTGACTTTTCGATTTAATAAATATTTATTTAATAATTATTTATTTGATCATTATTATTTGATAATTAAGTTAAATAGTTGTTAAAAATACTTATTAAGATTTTTTTTGAGATCTAATTGATTTAATATTTTTTTTATTTGATGTCTTATAAAAAAATAGTTATTATAAAAGTTGTTTAGTTTTTTTTTTTTTTGTAGATTCAGAATATGTACAGAAACATATAGCTTTCTATTTAAAAAACAGAACTTGACCTCGAAATACCCTTGAAAGCTTGTTCTAGGTCGACAAACAATAGCGTAGTTTAGTTTCCCCCCAGATATAAATAAACTTTTGTACTGTTTTTGAGTTATAAGACTGTCTCAAGATAAAAAACTCACCCGGTAAATAAGGGGTCGCGAAAAATTTCTTAGTCAAAATTGGGTCGAGAATGAAAAAAGTTTAAGAAGCGCTTTTATAAAGGATCAGCCGTGATCTGTGATGGTGTTTGAATATAGTTTAACACGAGGGGTGAACCGCGGCCTAAAATCGTGTACATCTACTTCCACTTCCACTTTCATTTCCAAGTAGAAGACAATAGATGACAATAGATTATCTAATGAATTCCAAAGTAATTCCAAATAATTCCAAAGACGGTGTACACCTAATTCCAATCGCGGTTCACCCCTCGGTTTAACATATATGTTTATCAGTGGCGTGCGGTCCATGGATGTTGCGCGTCCCTAAAATTTTAAATAGTTCTATTAAGTAGAAAATAATCTCTTAAATCTGTGTATAACGAAGTTTTAATATCATTATAAACACTTATTTTCATTGTTGTGACTTCAATTTAATAATTATTTATTTAATAATTAATTATTAAATCATTATTATTTGATAATTAAGTTGAATAATTGTTAAAAATAATTATTAAGAATTTTTTCTTTTGAGATCTAATTGATTTAATATTTTTTTTATTTGATGTAGGTAGAATAAAAAAATAGTTCTTATAAAAGTTGTTCAGTTTTTTTTGTAGATTACGTAGACGTATAAAAAAATATAGGGTTCCATTTAAAAAACAGAACTTGACCTTAAAATACCCATGAAAGCTTGTTCTAGGACAACAAACAATAGCGTAGTTTAGCTTCCCCCTCGTTATAAACAAACTTTTATTTGAAACTTTTTTCCATATAATGCAGTGTTTTTGAGTTATTAGTCTGTCTCAAGATAAAAAACTCGCCCGGTATATACAAGAATTGCTCGTTTAATAATATAAGATAAGATATAGGTAGATATATATTTATTCGCATCAATAATAAAGCAACAATGATTTCCTCAAAAATTTCCGAGTTATCTCTTATACACAAATAAACTTTCTATTTTTGTATTATAATATTAATTTAGATTAAGTGTAAAGTAGATTAAACGGTTAAAAAAAGGCAAATTTCTCTTGTTAAAATTGTAATTTATTTTAAATAGGCAGGTGCCTAATGAATTTTATATTTATAACTAAATCATATACAAAATCATAGTCTATTTTGTAACTATACTTAAAGAACAAAACGTTCTTTTACTTTATTCTGAGAAATAGTATCTTTTAGGATACGCGGATGGTTTTCGTTCATAATCATCAGGTAATTGATCATATGCCTTCTTGAATTCAGGTTCAAAATGTTTAGGTTTAGGCCTCTTGGTGTCGTGAACTTTTGGACGTAGATAATAACCATAGTCAGGTCTTTCAATTCCAAGTTTATCCAACATACATTTATCAAAAATGGCTTGAGTATTGCGACACCTAAAAAAAAAAAAAAACATCAAAACATAGAAATTTTGGCCAAGTAAAAAAGATATAATAGTATATAATTTTTCTTTGAAGATTGAAATTTATCTATATCTTGACATTAGTCCAGTCAATTTTTTTTTTTTTTTAATGATATTGATGTGAGAAGGAGATACACCAGAAGGTCCATCCCCTAAAGGCCTGTATGGGCTGGCCCCTCGTTCGTGAAAAGAACAGAGTAGAAGGAAAAGAAGCCGGGATCACGAGCCAAATCTCAGAAAGATATAGTCCAATTTACTAAGTTTTTAGGGGCTTCGAGCAGTGGTAAATTCTCCGCGCGATAAATTAGGTTAAATTTATCTCCCACTTAATTAATTTATTTATACTTACAGAAAAAAATGTCTGGGTATAGCCGGGAATCGAACCCGAGCCCTCCAGGTTGCCAGCCAGTTATGCTGACGATTACACCAGAGAGGCGGACAATTGTGCTCAAATGGAACCCTATGGGGAAAGTTTTGGGGTAGTTCTTTTTTGCATATATATGTTTTTGGGGCGCTGAATCCAAATCTGAGGTCTCCCACCAAAATTCCGTGACGCAACATTGTAGAAAATGGAAAAAACTTTGAAGGTTTTTCGCTTATAACTCGAAAACTATTAACTTTTGGTAAATAATCTTCCTATTCAAAATGAAAGCCAACAAAATTTCCTAGAGAATGAGATAGGAATCAAGTTTCTAGGATGAGTGGTTTTCATTTTATTAAGAAAAAATTGCGATTTTTTACAAAAAATTGCAGTTTTTCATAACTTCAACCTCATTGCGGCACGGGTTACCATTATCCAATTAAGATGAAACTTTGTTTGAATTGTAGCAAATTTAATCTAGTTTAAAAATGTATAGAGTAGCCTTTATTGAAAACGTGCTCCTTCATGGTCAAAATTGGAAAATATCGAAAAAAGTGCGAGTTTTTGGGTGATCCGGGGGGGCTACCGATGTCTAAAACTTGGATTTTGCGCTTGAGCCCGAACGGTTGTCGGAGAAAATAACCTAAAAAATGAAATTTATAGGAAATTTTATGAACTTTCATTTTGAATAGGTAGGTTATTTACCAAAAATTTTAGTTTTCGAGTTATAAACGAAAAACCGTCAAAAATGGAAATTTTCACATTTTTTTGCATTTTCTACAATGTTGCGACACGAAATTTTGGTGGGAGACATCAGATTTGGTTTCAGCGGGCCAAAAAACATATATTTGCATATAATCAGAACTACCCCAAAACTTTCCTGATAAAAACACAATTTGACTGGACTACATGTCTTGTTTTGGAAAGTTTAAGCTTATCTCAAATCAAAAATAACTTTAATAATATTTGAAAACGAATATACAGAATTAAGAGTCAAAACGGTGTTCATTGTGATGGTAATATCTCATCAACCAACTAAACTATGGTATTTATTGGAAGTCTTCAACTTTATAATAAACAATGAAAAACAAGTTTTTAGAATAAACCCTACAAATGTGCTTGTCGGAGTCGCATTTCAAGGGTTCCGAACCTAATATATTTATATTACTAGCTGAATGGCTCCGTGAATTCAATAATTCGGTCCACCCAGAGGCAGAAAAATGATTATATCTTCTAAAATACTTGAGATATCAAACTCGTTCTTATTTGTCGTTAATAGAAAGAGAATAATAAATAATTGGGGATATGGGATGCCAGACATTTAGAGAGGTTAAACAGCTGGCGGGGGACAGAGTCGAGTGGAGACGGATTGTTGCATCAAACCAGTCTTAGGACTGTATACTCAATGATGATGAGAAAGAGAATGAGGAATGTGTGGAATTTTTTAATAAATTTAAGTTATTACATTTCTAAACATCGTCAGTTACAAAAATCATCTAAAAATGGCTATTTTGAGTCTATCTCTACAGCGTCAATTTAAAGCAAACATTTTTATAAAATAACTAAACTCTATTCTACTAAAAAAAGATATGACGAATACTACACCTGCATAATAAAAATAAATTTAATTAAAATAAATTTTTTATAATTAGCAAAGATTAAAGCATCTTTTTGAAAAAAGATGGAATTTTTTCAAAAATCAACCCAATTATAATATTAAGAAGTGAATTTAATTTTATCTAGGAACGAATCAAAGATTTTAGTAGAAATATTTTTACATTGCACATCAGAGGGCTTCATCCCCCCGGGAACCGAACCCAAGCGCTAACTAGTTTGCCGGGCCGTTAGCCAAACCATTTATTTTATCATAGCTACTTTGAAGAAAGTTTCAAAATTAGAGGCCATAACTTCGTGAATTAATAGAAAATTAATAATTTTTTTAATCATGCAATGGGTAACCTAGATGTGATAATCTTCAAGATTATCATCATATTTTCCCTACTTCATTAAGAAAATAGCCTGATAGTCTAAGATCCCGACTTAGGACGACCTTCACCTATCGAGTTTCCTGATGAAATTAATATTTTGATAATATAATGTATTAATAAGCAAAACTTGATAGATATCCAATTTCCCTGCATAGCTATTTTTGATAAAAATTAAATAAAATAAAAAATAAATAAAGAAAAATAATTAATTAATTAGAAATAAAATTACTTACATTTTCATATATAATATTAAAGGAAACACTATAACTAGGAAATATTAATTCGAAGTTACTTGTTGATACCCTGTCTACCTGGACTTTTGCAGGGAAATAAGATGACCCAACATTGGCATTTTATATACATATTTTACTCTCGATTGGTAATATATTTATACGAAAACTCGATAACTACATTTATGTAATAAAATTAACATCTTTAATTTTTTTTATTAAAAATAGCTATGCAGGGAAATTGGATGTCGACCCTATCAAGTTTTGTTTATTAATACATTATATTATCAAAATGTTAATTTCATTAGGTCGACCTAAGCCCGGATCTTAGACTATGAAGTTTGCCAAAGAACAAAAACAACTTGAAAGCACATTCTCAAAAGTTTGAGCTCTTCAGGTTTTTTAACATAATTAGTGTAAAATAATTGAGTATAAGATTAGATAATATAAAAAAATAAAATTACATTATATGATTATCATACAAAAATTTCAATCTTCAACAATTTGATAAGTACTATCATTTAATTACTTTGTTATATCGTAGGTGCAAGAAGACTTATCAATGCAGTTTGCGTATTGTGTGAATTCTTCAGCACAATTAGCTTTGACTTTACGAAAGAAGTTAAAAGCGCAGGAAGTTATCTCTTTACCCTCTTTAATACATTTTCGAGGATCTCTCTCTTCCTCTTTACAGAGGATGAATTCCTGCAAAATATTTTAGAAACTAATTAGTAATAATAAAATTAAAAAATATAAACATTAAGATTTAAAACTTTTAGGAGTTATAAATTACAAGAGGACGTTTATAGACGTGTTTCTCAAACTTTTTGTTCCGCGACCCTCTTTGGAGCTTGAAAATTTCAAAGGACCCACCCCCAAAGTAATGGTTCAAAAAATTTGAAAATCTGTAGGCTTTATCCTTATAATAGTATCTATCCCTCTGAATTTTTACGGATTTTTAACTATTATAATTTTAGAGTGTATAACTTAATACTAAGGGCCGGTTGTATGTCGCAAAGTAAATGCTTTACCACTAACAAACGGTAGATGGTAAATGGAGAAACTTTCAGTGCCTGTCATCTGATTGGCCATCCCAGTCCCTCCATTTACCATCTACCCTTGGTTAGTGGTAAAAAGCATTTACTTTGCGACATACAACTGGCCCTAAGATATAGCAGTATTTCATTTAGTTGTAACTTCAAAATTGTAATAGCTAAAAATCTGTAAAAATTCTGAAGGATAGCTATTATTATAAAGATAAAGTCTACAGAGTTTCAAATTTTTTGAACCATTACTTTGGCCGGAATAAAAAAATTGATCGTTCAATGCCAAAACCCCATGTTATTTAGATAGGAAACTTAATCGCTAGGTTAAAATTGAGATAAAGACTTGAAACTTGGGGGATATTTTTTTTTATTTATTTCGAACCATATGAGCCCCTGTCAGGGTAAATATTCGAAAATATCCAAAATAAGGAGCACCATAATTAATATACCGCTTTTAATTAACACAAACAATTATAGAGCAAACCTCGGTTTTCCGGATACTATCCCATTTAACATGAAATCTTGTCAATTTTATTTTGGCGAGCAAATCGCGTCCTATAACCTTACAAACTTTGAAGCCACTTTAAAACTATTGAATTTAAAAATTTGGAAAAATTTATGAAAGTACCTTAGCGGGAGTATTATTTCGGTTGCTATAAAATTTAGAAAAGATACTAGATAATTATGAAATTTGTTTAAAAATGTTAATTGTAAGAATAAAGAACGAGAAAACACTTTTATTAAAGTTTTATATAAACGCCTAATACAGAATGAATAAATATAAACATAATCGTAAACAAACAATACAAACGGCCTTCTAGATTTTATCACAATCACCTCGCCCCCCCCCCCCCCCCCTTTTTTTTTATTTAGAGATATAGTCCTTTAAATATGCTGGTGGTCTTCGGGATCTTTCACTTCTTCTTGGAGTGGCCTCCCGATCCGAGTATCTTCATCTTCTTGAAAAGAAACCTCCTCGTTGATGTTTTCAGTATCTCCATCCTCTCGGATTATCTCTTCAGTTTTGTTTTCTTTTCCACCTTCATTTTCTTCCGAAAATTCGGCAGACGGGGCAAGATGCCTCGAAGAAACAGTGGTTTCGCGGCCATCTGGTAGCCGCACATAAGCATAATCACCATTCCCTTCTAAAAGGGTTGCCTCTTCTACTAATGGGTCATATTTGGAGCGGTTAAATTTTCGTATATATATATTGGTCCCGGAGTGAGTAACCATGAGGGCGTAGAAAGACCGTTATGAGAGCGTCTATTGTGACGAAACATTCTTTCATGTGGAGTTTCGTTTGTTGATGTGCAAAGAAGTGAGCGTATTGAATGTAGAGCCTCCTGAAGTACCAATTCCCAATCCGAAATGTGTAATATTTTTGATCGCAATGATAACTCGATCGCCTTCCAAATTATTCCGTTATATCTCTCAATTTGTCCATTTCCCATAGGATTATAAGCTGTTGTATGGCTAGTTATATTCAAAGAGGTTAAATGTAGCTAGTTGATATATTCAAAGAGGATTAATGTAAAAGAGGAAAACATCAACGAGGCGGTTTCTTTTCAAGAAGATGAAGATACTCGGCTCCAGGAGGCCACTCCAAGAAGAAGTAAAAGACCCCGAAGACCACCAGCATATTTAAAGGACTATATCTCTAAATAAAAAAGGGAGGGGGGGGGGGGGGGGTGATTGTGATAAAATCTAGAAGGCCGTTTGTATTGTTTGTTTGTTTACGATTATGTTTATATTTATTCATTCTGTATTATGCGTTTTCTGTTAAATAAATTGTAAGAATAAAGAACGATCATCATCATTGAGTATACAGTCCTAAGACTGGTTTGATGCAACAATCCGTCTCCACTCGACTCTGTCCCCCGCCAGCTGTTTGACCTCTCTAAATGTCTGGCATCCCATATCCCCAATTATTTGTTTGAAATATTCTAATCTGGGTCTTCCTTCCCAC
The DNA here is from genome assembly GCA_024734495.1 of Forficula auricularia. Taxonomy (NCBI): domain Eukaryota; kingdom Metazoa; phylum Arthropoda; class Insecta; order Dermaptera; family Forficulidae; genus Forficula; species Forficula auricularia. Next base: position 23,582,428 of record JALMQS010000153.1, on the reverse strand, counting down.
TTTCTTTCCACCTCCCCTCCAAGATATCCCTAAGCAGTCCCCCATGTCTCAGTGTGTGCCCCATCATCTGACCTCTTCTCTTCTTCAGACTCTTCCACAAGGTTCTTCTTTCTCCGATTCTTCCAAGAACTTCTTCATTTGTAATTTTATCCATCCATTTGATATTCATCATTCTTCTGTAGCACCACATTTCCCTTGAAAGCCTCTAATCTCTTTCTCTCCGCTTTTCTAATTGTCCAGGTTTCACACCCGTACATGGCTATGCTCCATACATATGTCTTCAATAGCAACTTCCTGTTTTCTAAGCTGATTGAGGAGGAGCATAGTAGTTTTTGCTTTGAATTAAACCCCATTTTTGCTTGGACAATTCTTGATTTAATTTCGTTTTCGCTCCTCCCATCCCATGTTATTTTACTTCCTAGGTAGCGGAATTCCTTAACTCCTTCTAGGTTTTCTTGGTTAATTTTGATGCATTCCTGTCTCGTTTGTTCTTTTTTGTACATACTAGGACCTTGGTTTTATTCTTGTTTATTTTCATTTTGATTTCTTCTATTAGGATTTGGTTAATTCCATTCAGATCGTCCTCTAATTTTTTTTTATTGCTTCCTAGAAGGCATTTGTTAATATACTTGCCCTTCTAGGAAAGAACGAGAAACCTCTTTTATTAAGGTTTTATTTAACAGAAAACGCCTAATACAGAATGAATAAATATAAATATAATCGTAAACAAATAAACAATACAAACGGCCTTCTAGATTTTATCACATTAATATACCGAGACATTAAATTCATATTATTGTAAATTGAAAGTTTTTGCCGAGAGTAGCAGAATTTTTATATATTGAAGGAGACAATAAAAGAGTGTGTCTTCTGTTGAATTATAAATTTTATTTATTTATAACGAGACTATATTGAAGTTTTTGCCCTCTTCATCAGTCTATTACAATGTATTCATTAATTTATGAATGAAGTTTTACATTTTTCATGTGTTAAGGTTATAAATTACATAGAGTGGGTACAAGAATTGACACTTATATTATATATAAGTGTCAATTCTTAACTTGCCCAATTTATGTAATTTATAACCTTAACACATGAAAAATGTAAAACTTTCATTCATAAATTAATTCCTGTGAATACATTGTAATAGACTGATGAAGAGGGCAAAGCCCTCGAAACTATAGTCTCGTTATAAATAAATAAAATTTATAATTCCAGCAGAAGACACACTCTTTTATTGTCTCCTTCAATCATATTATTGTATTCATATTTTTTTTTTTTTTTTTTTTTTTTATAATGATATTGATACAAGAAGAAGTTGCACCAAGAAGGTACAACCTCTGAAGTCCGTGGTGGACCCTTGTAACGTGAAGATAAGGGGAGATTTAGGATTGGGTAGAGGTCGAAGGTATCTGTGGATGCTGGTCTTGAAAGTTTGAAGGTTATAAGTAGCTGGAAAGACGGTCGGGGGAAGAGAATTCCAGTCTCTAGATGTCATAGGGATAAATGAATTGGCGAATGCGTTTGTTCGATTAGTATCTAGTTAATTTAGATGAGAAACTTGCAATGTTAAAATTGAGATAGAGGCTTGGAACTTGAGGGATATTTTTTTATTTATTTCGAACCATATGAGCCCCTGTTCTCGTAAATATTCGAAAATATCCAGAATAAGGAGAACCCTAATGTGTATTTCAATTATGTAATTAATTTATAGGTTTTATTAACCGTGACAAAATGTAAATGCATGCCTATCAATAAATAAATTTGACTCAAATGTGCATATTCTATCGATGATAAACTGAAGAAGGTTCCTATTAAATTAATAAAAACGTCTAAAATATATTCCTTATAAGTATGGAAAAGAGAGCAACATGCTCAAATATCTGCAATCCACATTATCCTATAATTCCAATATTAAAAAAATATTTATTATAAAAGTAAATGTGTCAAAAATACGTACATTATTTTGTAATTCGCAATCTTTTCCTAAATGATTGGCCCCAGCTTTCAAGCAGGCTACGGATAATTTGAGATCCGGCACGGTTAATTCCTCTTCAGTGGGAAGATAAGTTTCCGATGTAATCACCATGGCTGGAAAATTCAATCAAGAATCAGGAAAAAAAAAGAAATAGATATTGTATTAATTTTTGTTGTTTTATATAATAAAAAATCTGGAAGAAATAGATATAACCATAAAAAACAAGACTGGATTTCTGACGTAACGGATCAAATCAGCTGCGCTTTTGGTTTTATTTATGCGCGATATTCAATCTTACCAAGTTTCAATTTAATAGCAAAAATAAATAATCTGTTGCTTGACTTGATACATAATCATTTGAAATATTAATATTTTTATTCCTATATTATTAATCAGATAAACCAACCGAATGAATCAATTTTAAAGAATTTAAAAAAAGTACTATCTTACTGTGGAGTAAAGTACTTTAAGATATAATTTTACTAAAAATTTTATATAACTGAAGGTAATGGAAGGCAGCCCAGGGGTAGTGAGGAAAGAAAAAATTAACACCTATCAAATAAGGTGTAATTTATTGGAATCCTTCTCCTTTTCTTTCAAACCGACGTTTCGGAGGATTTTTCCCTCCTTCTTCAGGGTTTCAAAGGGTCAATGAATGAAACAAATAAAATGTTTCCTTCTTCTCTCCACAGTAGTGTTCAAAACTTTCTTCTTTTTTAACAAAGGCATAGAAAAGCAAATTTTTTTCTTTTTTCCTCCTTTTCTTAATTAAATTATTTTTCTAATTAAGAAAAGAAGAAAAAAAATGTTTATCTAGCCATTGTAAAAAAGAAGAAAGTTTTGAACACTACTGTGGAGAGAAGAAGAAAACATTTTATTTGTTTCATTCATTGACCCTTTGAAACCCTGAAGAAGGAGGAAAAATCCTCCGAAACGTCGGTTTGAAAGGAAAGGAGGAAGAATTCCAATAAATTACACCTTATTTGATAGTGTTAATTTTTCTTTCCTCACTACCCATGGGCTGCCTTCCATTACCTTCAATTAAAATTTCTACCAGTCCGTCTCTCTCCAGAAAAAATTTCGTTGCAAAAAAATTTTATATAACCTTTTTTGAGGTCCTTGAGATACTTAATTAGAATATTAAATTTGTTAAGCCATTTCCAAGATATTTAGAAAAAACCGAGGGGTGAACCGCGACCTAAAATTGTGTACACCTACTTCCACTTCCAAGTAGAAGACACTAGATTATCTAATGAATTCCAAAGTAATTTCAAAGACGGTGTACACCTAATTCCAATCGCGGTTCATCCCTCGGTTTATTCTAACTCGTCCTGCCAGCGTTTTTTAGGTCGACCTCTGCTTCTCTTACCTGCTGGCTTGTTCGTTAAGATTTTCTTGAGAATTCGGTCTTCGCTCATTCTTTCCAAGTGTGTACCAATTTTCTCTTCTACATTTGATCCAGTCATCGATCTTTTGGATTTCACATTTTTCTTTAGCTTCTGTTCTTAGGAACTTATTCGACCAGATTGCGTTAAGACAACCTGAAATCCTTAGGGCTTTAATAGATTGTGTTTTTACTTCTGTCTCTAGATCTTGATGAGAAGTTATCTGAATACCAAGACATGACCTGTTCAATTACCCTATCATATAGCTGTAATTTGCATCGAAGTGGCTCTTTGAATATAGTAAGCGTTTTAGTTTTTTTTTGTTGACAGGGTAAGATCGAATTTGGTGGCTAGTAAACTGAATCGATATAGAAGCCTTTGAAGAGAATCTTCATCTTCGGCAACCAGGGCTGCGTCGTCTGCATAACACACACATGATATATTTTCATCTCCGATTGTGTATCTTTTAAGGTCTTTAATTCCCTCTATTATCGCGTTCATTACTATGTTGAATAGGGAATCAATTTGCCTAATCCCTTGGTTTACTGGGATGCTTTTTGTCAGCCTTCCATTTTTTAGCTTTGCGGAGTTGTTTGTATAAATATCTTTTATCAGGTTAATAAGATTATTTGGTACTTTATGCTTTATCGGGGTGTTGATGATATGTGCAAGCTTGATCTTATCAAACGTCTTTTCGATATCAATGAAGCAGAAGAAAGCTGGCTTATTGATTTTACTTAATGTACTTACAAATCTAAATGTTTTAAGAAAGTTTATGATTTTATGTCAGAGCGCATTCATTGAAGCGCTGGGCCTCTGGTTGGGCAACCCTGATTTATATCTTTGGGTTTTAAAATGTCTTAAAAAACTGAACATTTTTGCTATGGGTTTACAGAAGCGTGTATCGTTCATTCAGAGATTTAAGGGTCATCATCATCATCAACCATCCTGTCGATAGCGACAATCCACTGCTGAATATAGGCCTCTTCCATCAAATGGAAGGAGGTTGGCATTAAGTCACCACGCTTGCCAGACGGATTGGTGACTAGGAATCAGATTATAGCCGGTCAAATATCAATGCAGGGACTCGGACTCGAACCCGGGACTCCTGCTTAGAAGGCTAGTGTCTTTAAGCTCTCGGCTAATCCGATTCCTGATTTAAGGGTAGTTTCCAGAATATAATTGTAAAGTTTATTTTAAATTTATTCTCCTCTGTTAAGGGTTCATCGACACTTTCTTCATAGTCAAATTACTTAAGGCTTTTTCCTTCCTGCTCTACCTCCAGTTTCGGAAGGAATTCCTGTACTGCATTCCAAATTCTCTGCAATCTCATTAGCAGCAATTTTCATCTGAATCATGTCCATATTGTCTATAATTTTTCGCTTTTTGTATGGTACATAGACCTATAGAGAAAAGCATTGAGTAAACATTTTTAAATTATTGAATGGTTCCGATTGTATTTTGAATTCGGTGCTTAAGCCGTTCCCTTACGGAGAAAAAAAATGTTGACAGTACAATACCTAAATAATTTTTCAGTAAAATAAAGGTTAAAATAAAGTAAAAAATATTATGTTCATCTTAGAAAATAGAAAGATGTTGAAAACATGTATAGAACTGTGTCACTGGTTGATTCGCCTGCTGGTGCTGACTCTGGGTTGGCCTTGTTCAAGGAGCGGATCCAGGGGGGGCTCCCCCCGCTTGGACAATTCGATCGCGACACACTTCCGAGATAAAAAGTATACACCGGGCACCTTATATACATTCTCCCCCCCCCCCCATAAAATCCTGGATCCGCCCTTGGCCTTGTTATGATTATATATTGTGAGAGACTTGCTCATTTACATGTTAACTATTTCTGTATTTCTGCTCTATGTGGTATCCACTTCAGAGCATTATTTTATAACAAATAAATAGAATAAAGCATCGGCATATACAGACGATTGGAGAGTCGGAGAGAAGGAGACTGGAAGCTTTCGAAATGTGATGGTACAGAAGAATGTTAAAGATTAAAATAAGTGGATAGAATTACAAATGAGGAAAAATTAGAGAAAAGAGAACATTGTGGAAGAACCCGAAATAGAGAAGAGTTCAAATAATAGGGCACACCATGAGAGAAGGAAGTGTCAAGGAATATTTTAAAGGGTAAATTGGGGAAGAAAAGAGAAAGATCTAGGTTGGAGTATTTACCCCAGATAATGAAAGGCTTTAGAAAAGTGAAAGAGTTGAGTGGAGTTGGAAGATTGGGTCAAACCAGTCTTAGAACTGTACATTCGATGATGATGATAACTTATGTCTAAATCCCGGACCTTTGTTAAGCATACGTGGTTAAAATTGGTATGTCAAAGTATATGCATGTTTTAAGGGGTGGTCGGCAGGGACTTAGATAAGGGGGGTTCAAGGTGTTAACCCCCCCCCCCCAATAACAGTTAAGTTTTTCTTTTGGTTTTCTTGTCGAACCAAATCCTAGCACTACATCGGCGAAATCAAATATATTTTGGGATTATAGCCAAAAAAGTGATCTAGAATGATCATAAACAGTTTATATACAGGGTGTTTCAGGAGGATTAGTAAATATTTTAAGAGGTGGTAATATAGACGAATTGCAATAAAAAATGCCATATAACATGTGTCCAATTTTTATTGAATACAGCTAAATACAGCTAAATAGAGATACTGTTCAATGCATTTTCGTTCGTTTCTTGGTACACCCGTTGCTATGTGCGTATTTATCGAATGTCAGCAGCAGAGTGTTGATGTTCAAGTTGTTAAGTTGTGCTTTAGTTTTCATTGTGATTCGTTGGCCAAGTCTACTGTACTGTAGCGTGTAAACATGCAGCACGTATTTACACATGCTGAGTATGCCGATATTGGGTTACATACTAACTAACAGCTGTATCTCCGTACTCAATAAAAATTGGACACATGTTATATGGCATTTTTTATTGCAATTCGTCTATTCTACCACCTCCTAAAATATTTACTATTCCTCCTGAAACACCCTGTATAGTATAGATAGATGAGAATATCATTTCCTGAGAAAACTGTGCATTTAAAGAATGAAAACATATAGGTAAACAAATTGTAAAACTAGACTAGTTCCTATACATTAAGAGATCATTTTAGTTATTTTTTTTATGATCTCTAGAAGTCTAGATCTAGAGGATGTAGAAATCATGCATACAAATTTATTTTAGAAAATTTATTTTATTTAATTTAAAATATATACTTAATCTAAATAAATATACTTTCTATCTTTAAAATAATTCTATATCTTATTAATATATGGTACCTACTGAAACCAATGTCAGTAGAATTAATATCTAGAGAGACTACAATTTTTGTATCACTATTTTTTATTAGTTTATTTTTATTGATTCATTTAACATGAGTATTTTGTTTTTAACGCCTTATCATTAAGAATACTATAATAATTTAATAGAGGAAATAATAATATTGAAGAAAAATTTTAAAAATATGATTTTTATTCAAATTGAAAATATGTGACATAGCTATATCTCGTTAAAATATAAATAAAAGAAATATAAATAAAGTGAATATCATATTTTCTAAAGAAAAAAATACTCTTAAATGATGAATATTCAAGTTTTCTGAACCAATTTTTAATAATAAAGCAAAAATATAATATTTAAAAGTATCATGTGATATATATTAAAGATGAAACAGAAAAATAATTTCTATAATAAAAAAAAAATTATTTTACAATAAATTATAATAAATTTTTAATTATATATCTATAATGATAGTTGTATAACTTGATAGATAGATAATATATAGATATATATTACATTGGTAAAATTAATATCACAGGATATATAACTAGTGTAAAATTTAAATAAAAAAATATATATACAATTCCAAAAAATAGATGACTCGATAGTATTTATGTGCTTTTATGATATAGAAAATACTATTACTATTCACATGGTTTAATTTTTTGCCGAGTCCTTTTGTTTAGCTGATTTTGTTTGCAGTCTTTTTAAAGCTTCATTGCGTTTTTGCGCAATTTCTTCTGGCGTGCATTTCATTTCCATGACCTCTTGTTCTATAATTCGAAATTAAAAGACATATTAAAGTTTTGAAGTTCAAAAATAGTGAACAAAGATGCAAACATGTACACAACATTTTTTGGAGAAGATGGGCTAACTTAATTTGTGAGAAAAATAAGCTGACGTGTTCTGATGTGGCCATCCACTTGACTTTACCATACAACCTGGCCCCTCACTTATATTTAATATTTAATAAAATTATTTATAATCATGTAGGAGAGGGGGGTTGGTTTTTCCATTTTTAGACTCCTGGGGGCCCACTGATTATGTATATAAAATTTGGTTGAGTTTGGTACAAGAGCCTAGATTTTCATTTTTAACCCCCCCCCCCCTATTTCAGGCTGTTAGTTTTTGAATTTTTAGACTTCTGGGGTCCCACTGATTATGTATACAAAATTTGGTTGAGTTTACTCAAATGGCTTAGATTTTTAATTTTTAACCCCACCACCCCCTTTAATTTGGGGTCGATATGCACCAAAATCTAATCAGCTCTTAATCTCAATGGACCAAAACTACGTGTGAAATTTGGTTTTGATATTCACACTAGTTTTTGAGCTAGCTCGTTCACAAAAATTTGGTAAGGCACAGACAACCAGACTAACAGACATTTTGACAAAACAATTATTATCTCGAAAAATATAATTTTTTCAATGTTGACTTATTAGAGCTTTTTTGTAGATCGAAATGCCATGGTTTAGCTCAATTTTTTTCATCAAAATAGTTTTAGCCGTTTGAGATATTTCGAAAAAAATAAGAAAAACCCCCACTTTTTTCATGCACGATTACAATACTTGACCATACCCTATATGGTAAAGTAAAAATAAACAGGATACAGTGAAACCCCTCAAATCCGAACTAATTGGGACTCTTGCCTGTTCGGATTAGCCGAAAGCAGCTTCGACAATTGAAGATAACTGATATCAAGTAAAAGATTAAGTAATATTTTGTGTTTCTATTATTATTTCATTGTTTTTGCAAAGTGATTAACCTAAAGAATTTCAATAACCAACTTTTCAATCCTGGATGACATAAGTATGTAGACACATTTACACTTTGTTAGGTATGCTAACTGTACTTTGTTAATTTTTAAATTAATTATGTAAAATAAGCTTTTAATGTAGAATATATACATAATTGTTTTATGACTAAATAAATAAGTTTTTCTTTTTTGCGTTCGGATTTCCGGGGTTCGGATTTGAGGGGTTTCACTGTATTTTTAAAATTTCTTGAATATTTTTTCCCTTTATAACATTATAATTATTTTGTTCAAAATTAAGAAATTGAAGAGACAGACTACTCATTGTGGAAAACCAGAAAAACGAATCAAAAGACCGATTATGTCAGTTCCTTCGATAAGAAAGGTACAAGGAAACTGGGCAAGGGAGAATAAACAAAAAGCAGATATGTTTGGGGATTACCTAGGGGAAGTTATTATATCAATAGCAAATGATATGCAGAATACAAATAACACCCTTGAAGATCTCATTAATACATCAACAGAAGAAATTACTTTTTTTACTCTAAAGAAATAGCAGAAGAGATTAAAACTAATCTGAGCTCTAAGAAGACATTGGGGATTTGATTTGATTACTGGGAAAATATTGAAGCAGGTTCCGCAAAAAGGGATGGTCAGCTGACATATCTCTATAATGCAGCATTTAGATTAAAATATGTTCCTTTTGGCTGGAAAGTGGCCGAAATTATCATGATCGCTAAACCAGGAAAATCACCTTATGAAGTGGAATCATGGGGATTTGATTTGATTACTGGGAAAATATTGAAGCAGCTTCCGTGAAAAGAAATGGTCAGCTGACATATCTCTTTAATGCAGCATTTAGATTAAAATATGTTCCTTTTGGCTGGAAAGTGACCGAAATTATCATAATCGCTAAACCAGGAAAATCACCTTATGAAGTGGAATCATATAGACATAGACCAATTTCGCTATTACTAGTAATTTCAAAAATATTTGAAAAACTTTTTCTTAAGAGGTTAAAACCAATTATACAAAATGCAAAACTATGGTCACCAATTTGAATTTAGGCAAAGGCACTAGACAATAGTCCAGGTAGACCGAATTACAGATGTAATTGAAAGAGCCTTGGAAGAGTCTCTGTACAGTGCTATTCCTATGGCACGAAGGCTTTTTACATAAATTAAATCAAATACTAGTTACATAAATTAAATCATATACTAGCTAAACAATATGTTGAGATTCTAACTTCGTTCATAAATAAGAGAATGTTTAGAATAAAGCAAGAGAAAGCCTATTCAGACCTGAAAGACATTCAGGCAGCAGTTCCACAGGGTAGTGTTCTTGGGCCTGTTCTTTATGTATTACATTGGAACCTCGAGATACGAGCACCTCTATATACGAGAAATTAGAGATACGAGGAAAGTATGAGCGAAAAATCCGAGCATTGACTTGAGTAAAGAGCAAGGCGAGAAGATAAGGTCCTCTCTTCCAGTAAGATTAAAGAAGTGTTTTTAAAACTGGGAAGAAGTGGAAGCTTTCTTTAAAGAAAATCACCCTAATAAAGCAGTGTGTGGGCGCACCATGGACTTGTGTAATAACAATGTAGTGTAGCATTTTTGAGGGATCTTAAAAAGGAGACAGAAGCAAGATATATTAGATTAGATTTTGGTGAAGCAACCAAGTGATTCTGACCCAGAACCTGCTTCCAGGGGGGTAAAATTTCCAAGAAGAGAGCCTTCCTGAATCAAAGGGCGACTCCCCTTCCCCACAGTAACCCGTTTCGTCTTTCCCATAACCCTCTCGCCAGTCAGGACTCTGCATAAAGGTAAACTATGGTTATATTATTTCCAGCGTTATTTATTAGGAAAATTGATTTTAATGTTGATATTTTTGGAGGTGCGGAACGGATTAACTGGATTTCCATTATTTTCAATGGGGAAGTTTGTTTCTAGATACGAGAAATTCGCTATACGAAATGCTGGAACGAATTAAACTCGTATCTCGAGGTTCCACTGTATATACTAATGATATATCAGAATTGGAACAAGGAAAATTGACCACTTTTGCTGACGAAACAGCTTTAATTACAATAGGAAGCAACAAGACAATTTCTATAAGGAAAGAGCAAGTGATACCATCTAAGACTGGACCTTAAAATGGAGAATCAAACTAAATGAGGATAAATCGGTACACGTCAACTATACCAATAAAAGATTAAATAATTCTCCAAATCTCATTATAAATGGAAAGGTAAGTAGTTTCAAAAAATGAAAAAGAAGATAACTGAAAAAAATCAAGTTTAAGAACAGAATATATTGATTATTATTTTAAATATTATTTCTTTAAATAATAATATTGATATAAGGAGTAAAAGAAGGCGCAACTCCTATAAATCAGAAGAGACCATTGCATTGTGAAAGCAAGAAGGGGAGGAAGAAATTTCAAGGGTTGGATCGGAGTCAAAAAGTGCTTGTCGATGTTGCTATTGAAAGAGTGAAGATTGTACTATATTGCTAGATTCAGAAGCCAAAGTTCTATAATTGTGTGACATGAGAGAAAGAAATCTTTCAAAATTAAGACAGAGCAGCAAAGAAGAGAAGAATCACGGAAAACATAATAAGGTATAGGTATCCTAAAAATAAATCTTACCTGAATTTGTAAGTGAAATTTTATTTTTTGATTCATTTGTTGATCTCCTACTTGTAGTTTGAAAGTTTTTATTTGTAAAGGCATTTGTTTTAATTATTTCACTTTTATGTTGAGGCAATGTCAATCTACTCAATCCTTTAGAATTTTCAAAATCTCCACTATTCCTTCTTTCATCTTTTTGTTCGTTTCTATTTCTAGGAGGCACTTGTTTGTATGTATCTCTCGATGAAAATGAAGAGCTTTTGTTAAAATTACTATTAGTTTTCTCAAAAGAATTTTTTGACTGTGGTTTAGGATTGAAACTAGAACTTCTTGTGTGATTTTGATTTTTATTAGTATTTGTAGGTGATGGTTTTTTCGATATAAACTCTTCTAGTGGAATATCTAGATCAAAATCGCCGGTTAGAATGTCGTCAAATGAATCATTTCCAAGATCACATTCCGAATTAATTTGTGTTTTTAAATTGGACGAATTATCATTAGAATTATGTTTTGATTTAGAATGGATATCTTTATTACTTTTTTTTAAAGATGATAATGTTTCATTAGAAAAATTTAACCCATTCATTTTACTAACTTTTCTAAGTGGAGAGTTATTATTAGATGTAGGTATTCTCGATTCCAAGGGATTAATAGTTTGATCTATCAATTGACTACAGTGAAGAAGGATTTCATCAGCATCATCATTGAAAAAAGAATCAGAAGATGATTCAATAATATTTGCAGGAATTGGTAAAATTTCAGGAGGTCTATTTTGTGTATTGATTTTCTTTTGATCAGTTGCTGAATTCGAGGATTCAGAAGATGTATCAATGCCTACTACAGGAAAGCACTTATTTTCTTCCGTACTTTCTTCCAATGACTTTGAAACTCCTGAAGATGAATTTAAATCTCGATCTAAAACAAATAATCAAACTAAAAAAGATTAAAACCTTTTTACACCCTTTATATTAGCTTCATCTGTAATGTTGAATGTATGTATGTATGAATTTATCTATGTATCAATGTGACTTTTGTTCTGTTAAATTCCGCAAACATTTCTCTATAAAATAAATGTTTACCTACTTAATTTAAATGAAATTATTTAAAAATGATAAAATTAAATACATTCCATTCTGTTAAGGTAGTTGATTTGCGACAATACTAGCAAAAAGTTAATGCTAGAGTATATAGAACAGACAATAAAAGGATTCATAATTCATAAGTCCAAAAGTTTTTGCTGTTTATGTACCACTACTAGCCAATCCCGTGCTCGTTTGACAAATCTGGCAACACTGTCCGAGCTTGTATATATTTTATCATAGAAATTTCAGACATAGTACATTATAAAAGGAGATTTATAAAACAAAAAGTTCTTAATAAGCGATTGAAAGCTGTTGCGACAATGGCTGAAGCGAAAAAACGTCAAAAAAATTACTAAAGTTAACCCACTTTTTGGGGTTAAATAAATGCGTTGTTGCCAGTTGTTTTAGTGTAAATTTTTTCGTTATTTATTCATTATTATCTCAGAAACTGTATTGTAACTATGAATTAAAATTTTCTTAAAAAAAGGATTAGTTTTTAATTTGAAAGTTTATATTAGGAAAATAAGGACAAGTTTTTATGTGTGACTTTTTTATTTATCAACCAACGTTTCGTCCACTTTGCAGACTCCTTCATATTATTTGAAGCTCTGAAGAAGTCGGCAAAGTCGACGAAACGTTGGTTGATAAATAAAAAAGTTACACATAAAAACTTGTCCTTATTTTCCTAATATAAACTTTCAATTTAATATAAATTATGGACGGAAATGATAATAATAAGTATTAGTTTTTGTTTAATGTAGATTTAGTTTTTTATAACAATAGTAAGAAGAGTTTCTTAATTATAATTAAATATGTATGTAAACTTTTCGATATCCCGTATAGAGCAATGTATAAGAGTCTGAACAACTCTATCTTTGGAATTTAATATCTCCGAACTATATTGTTCATAAATTTCGTTTTTCCACCAATCGATGCAGAAGTATTTAAATAATAATCTGTCTAAATTTCAAAAAAATCCTAAGAAAACTTATATGGTGAAACAACTACCTTAATTATAGAAAAAAATGTTTATTGATCAAGTATAATGTTTAAGGTATTCGATTAATGTGATTGATTTATTGAACTATTAGAGATTACTGTGAAACATTGCTATTATGTATATTCACCTTGTTGTAATATTTTTTCGTTTAATTCCTTTAAATTAGTAGTAATATCAAATAAATTTTCACTTTTTTCTTCTTTATTGAGTTTTCTTCTAGGCATACTACATACCGGAGACTTTTCCAAAGTAATAGGTTTATCTGATGCTTCTGATAAAAGTCGCTTCGGTTTCATTTCTAAAAGAAAAAAAATATGTGTGAGCCTCATCTACATAAGCTCACGAGGGAAGTAAAACTTCTCTAGCAGTGGATGTTATTTGTATATAACGGCCAAAAAGTTTAAACCCCCTTGATAAATCACAATCCATAAATAATGGCTAGTAAAAGGAATTTTATGATTTTTTGAAATTTGTTTCCCTAAGGGGTCAAAAACGAAAAAATGTCTTTAGAATGATTTATGCATTATTTATCTATTAAGAACGGTAAGATATCTACTTGATTTTTACTTAATAAAATTCAACATACAAATATCTAAAAAGTAAATTCAGGATTTTTTTAAATTCGACCCCTAACCAACAGAATGTAAGTGGGACAAAAAAATTAAAACTCTCTCCGATCTGGATCAAATTGTGTAGTAGTAGTCTTTAAGACTATAAGAAATTAATGCTGTAAAAATCAACTACTCAAAATGTGTGGGGCGAAAGAGGGTGCAAAATATTCAGATTCTAAACCCTTTGTTAGATATGAACCATATTTAGTAAGCTTACTCTTTAGGACTTTACTGGATTCTTTTTTGAGATGTAATCAATTTTGTACTAGATGAAGGAGGAGGTATCAGCCAAAGATGGAATCACTGGGTTCAATAAAATACCTTTAATAAGACGTTTCGGCCTGAATTTTATTTGGCCATCTTCAGTCAATTAGGAGTTATACACAAAATGAGGTATAACTCCTAATTGACTAAAGATGGCCAAATAAAATTCAGGCCGAAAACGTCTTATTAAAGGTGTTTTATTGAACCCAATGATTCCATCTTTGGCTGATACCTCTCTCATCTAATACAGTTTCATCACAGCCACGAACTCTAACAATATGTAATCAATTTTGTATGCTTAATAATTCCATCCGGAGGACAGGCCGTCTGCTATAATTCTACAGGTGAACCGAAAGTTCGCCCTCACTTCAAATTGTTTAGGATTTTATAAAGATTACAGGAATTGGATGATGCAGTCCAGATTCAAATAAGAGAAATTAATAGATGTACAAATAAACTAAAATATAAAAATATAATAAAATATGACAAAGTTGGTCTCAACAGTAAGTTATGATTAAAATTGTCAGAATTAAAACTTAATTATCGTTTGGTTGTATATTTGTCAACAACATAGCCTTGAAATCTTAGTGAATTTTCATCAGTATATTATATTTTTTTGTGTGCCAAAATGTCGAGTTTAGAGCCAAATAAGGGTCATTTGAGGGAACTTTTGATTTACTTCTTCAATTTGAAAAAATCTGCAGCTTGTAGAAGCATATGGTGAGGCTGCCTTAGATGTTTTCAAAACCCTGAAGAAGGAGGGAAAACCTCCGAAACGTCGGCTTTTGAAAAGAATAAAGTTTTTTCTAATAAACGATATTCCTTCATTGACCTTTTCAAAACCCTGAAGAAGGAGGAAAAACCTCCGAAACGTCGGCTTTTGAAAACAATAAAGCTTTTTCTAATAAATGACATTTCTTCTTTGACCTTTTCAAAACCCTGAAGAAGGAGGGAAAACCTCCTAAAAGTCGGCTTTATTAAAACAATAAAGCTTTTCCTAATAAATGACATCTTGTTGGATATAATTTCTCTTATTTGAATCTGGTCTGACTGCCTCATCCAAATCTTGTAATATTATAATTTACCAGTCCGTCTCAGGAAACTAATTCAAATTCATGAAGATTATTAAATTAAAGTAAAAGAGAAGAAAAAGTTGAATAGTTACGACATATCTTTCTGAGATCGATCCCTAAAAATGAAAGAAAGTATAACTTGAATAAATAATTACTTGAAGCGCTTCCTTTATATTTGTGAGGATCCCACCCGACACATTGCATGTCATCATTTGGACTGTATGAAAAAGAATTCATCAAATCGTGAGGATCGAGTGTAAAAGGTCGTGGTGAAGTTTCAGAACCTTCATTGGCCAATTCTATCAATAATAAAGAAATATATTGATTATTATCTGAGATTATAAATTAAATAAAGTTCTTTGTTTATAGAAACTAGGGTTAAATAAAGGTAGATAGATAGATCGATACCTGTCGCTAAGGATTTAGTTCTGGGCTGAATTTTTCGAACCGGCGTTTTATCCATGTTTATTTTCTAATATAGTATAAAGATAAAACTAAAAGTATAAAGCAGATAATATTTACATAAATTTAAGAAAATATGATATATGTATAATATAAATATATAATAAATATTTCTTGATTTAAGTTAAAAATAATAAGGAACGCAAATTATAAAAAAACATCATACTAAAAACACTTTTACCAACTTGACATAAAAAAGCATGTCTAATTAATAAAAAATATATTAATTCAATATATTATAATACAATATTCGTTTTATATATTTATTATACTAATGATGGAAGGCAGCCCAAGGATAATGAAAAATAAAATTCCAAATAAAAGACATTTATTGGAACGTCACTTTCATCTTCTTAAAAAGTGACGTTTCGGAGGATCTTCACTCTTTCTTCAGAGTATAAAAGGGTCAAAAAAGAAAACATATTTGGCGACCCGAAGATGAGACATTTTATCTGTTAATTAAATTTCCATTTATTCTCTTTATTTGTGAAATCGAATAATAATAGACACAATTATAATTGTGATTCGATTAATGAGAAAAATGTAGGTAAGTATAATATAAACAGAGAAAAGAAACGTTACTAATAATAGAAGAAAAACAAGGAATATACAACTGTAAACAAAGAGAATAAATGGAAATTTAATTAACATATAAAATGTCTCGTCTTCGGGCCGACACATAATATATGTTTTCTTTTTTGACCATTTTATACTCTGAAGAAGGGGTGAAGATCCTCCGAAACGTCATTTTCTAAGAGGATGAAAGTGACTTTCCAATAAATGTCTTAACAAGATTACACTTCAATAAATTAGGTTTTATTAAACAGAATTCTACATTAATGATAAAAGATTTATAAACACCAAAACAACAATAATAAATAAACAATAAGAACAATATTTTAGATTAAACTTTCCTATCTCAATGTCTTTAATTCGAAATTTTGTTTATCCTTACCCTTGGGCTGCCTTCCGAAAATCTTAAGAAATCATCCAGAAAAATATATAAAAACTAGCTGAGAAGCCTTTTGTGTTTTAGACCACAAAATCAAAAATCCCCCATTTTCAGTTCAGGGGTCAAATTTCAAAAAAATAAAAAAACCTTCCCGAGGTTTAGCATTAATAAACCTATTTACCAAATTTGAATGCTAAAACTTAAAAACTGGAGGAGATCGAGCTCTTTAAATATTTCAAAAAGATAGATGAATGAATGATGAAACATCACCTTCTCTTTTATATATATTAAGATAAGATTTTAAAATTTCTAAGCTAGAAATTGCAAAATATTTTGACTTTTTAATTTTAGAAATATAAATATGTTGGGATCAGAAATGAACTTTCTATGGCTTTCCGTTCTTGGATTTTCGGTATCCGAATCCAGTAATCCAGACTGGACCCATTGTGCGCCTTGGTGCAAATTAGGATTTGCCGCCCTTTCTGAAAAATACTAGAAAATAACGCAACTGGAATGAGTCCTGCCCACTAAACTAAAATTTAAGACAATATAGAGTTTGTCGCCCTTCCCCAACATATACAATAGTATACCATAGCTACTTCCACACAGTATGAGGTCCAAATTAATTTTAATTTGGGGACAAGCAGCCGAGATCGACACGATATTTATTCTTTAAAAGAGGGCTACATATTAGAGCTATCTATAATTTGGGTCCACTCCTGTCCCTTAGGGAAAAATTTAAAGAGATAAACATCCTAACGGTGGCATCTCAATACATTTACGCTTGGTATATGTAAAGAAAAATCTTATTGATAAGTTCGCAAGGAATAGTGACAGGCATGAATTCGAAACTAGATTCAAGAATAAACTATAGCCATACCGAGGTTTCGTTTACAAAAGGTAAACGCTTCATTCATGGGTCAAGGTGTGCGCTTATACAACAAAATTCCGGAGGAAATTACCTAACTCTAAATAAATTTAAATCCTCCATTAAGGGCACATTACTAAAAAAAGGCATACTATTGGGTTGGCGAGTTTTAGACGATCATCCCTGGAGTTTTTGGCATATTCTCAGCGGGATTACTTTGTATATTTATTTATTTTATTTTGCTTTTGTTTATTTAATATTTTTGTTTTTTAAATCATGACTTTCATCAAGCTCTCTCCTCCGTGGACCCCATGATGAAAAAAATTTATGAAAGAATCAGCTGGTCAGATGAACCACATAATAATGGTTATTAGCAGTGCAGGATTTATCTATAAGCTATACAAGATATAGCTTAAGGCCCCCACTTTCTTGGAAGCCCCAAAAAGAACTTTTTTACCAGAGTTTGGATTTTTAAATTTGTTATGAATAAAAATGATTTTAAGTTAAAGATTTATTATTTCACTATCTAAGTATACCTATACTTCTTTATTGTATTTCAGTTTAACCCTCTAGGTATCCGAAAATCATATTTGGCATTGACATATAATATCTTGACTTATAAAAGACCCCATATATATCAAATAGCTTAGCCTTATCAAGTCTAGGCCCTGAGTTATTAGTAGAACGTATCTAGTGTATCGAGTCTTGAAAAAGTTTTCACTTTATCCTTTTATATCTAGAACTCTGAGAAATCGCCTTATTTCTAGGCACGTCGACAGAAACCTCCCAAACATATCTTCGATTCAAACTCATTGGAATTCAGGGATAAAATTTCAATGCTAGGCGTCACACTAGTATCTGACCTTTCTTGGAATGACCATATCTCAACCACTGCTAAAGCTGCAGCGCGCAAGCTTGGTCTCCTATTTAGGTCTATACTCCCAGTCAACTTCTTACACTGTATAAGGTTCAAATTCCTCCCTGTCTCGAATATAGCTCTCATCTGTGGAGTGGGGCCTCCAAGCATTCTCTTGCTACACTGGATGCGATTCAGAAGCGAGCAATTAAACTAATAGGTGACCCGGCCCTAATTAACTCACTCGACTCCCTGGCTCACCGAAGAACCATTTCTGCCCTTTCCCTGTACTACAGATACTATCATGGTGTCTGTTCAGTCGAGCTGAAATCAATTATCCCCCCTAAAGCCCTCTTTACGAGAAACACGCGGTTTTCGAACGCTCAGCACCCCATCGCTGTCAAATTGGATAAAAATCGAACAAGCGCTTTCGCCAACTCTTTTATTCCTATGACCTCCAGAGACTGGAACTCGCTCCCACCCACCGTCTTCCCCGCGACTTATAATCTTCAGCTGTTTAAGACCCGCATCCACAGATACTTTCGACCCTTACCCAGGCCATAAAAACCCATCTTCTTCTTATTTTCACTGATGGAGGGGCCAACCCAGGCCTTTAGGGGATGCTCCTTTTTGGTGTAACTCCTTCTCTCACCATTTTCATTAAAAAAAAATCCAAAGGGAGAAACTTAGTTTATATAATTTTAATATTTTTATGTCAGACTTAAGCAGATTGTTATAGTTTGTATGAACTAGTTTTTGTATTATATTGAATAATAAAAAAACTTTATCCTTCACTTTTTTGCATATATAAACCTACTAGCTTTTTACAATTCTTTGTAAAATTTTCCTACGCCTTTGATTCTTTGTTTTATTCTCTCTCTCTCTCTCTAAATATGTCTATTAATAGAAACTGGAGGGGAAGTTTGCCGTCTTTGCTCTCAATTTAGCTTTTTTTCCAAGAATTATCATTTCTCCTCTTGACCGAATACAGCCAGCGGTGGGGATGCTTCTGCAAGGCTTCTTGGTAAAGAGAGGGAGACGGCGACAATGACTTCTCCGCCGCTGTCTTCGTTCTGCAGATCTTTGGGAGGGAGGGCTCAGCCGAAGCCAATTTTTTTGTCTATTACATTATTAAAGGTAGTTGTTTCACCATATGGGTTTTCTTAGGATTTTTTTGAAATTTAGACAGATTACTATTTTCTGCATCGATTGGTGGCAAAACGAAATTTATGAACAATATAGTTCCGGAGATATTAAATTGCAAAGATAGAGTTTTTCAGACTCTTATACATTGGACTATACGGAATATCGGAAAGTTTACATATATATTTAATTATAATTAAGAAACTCTTCTTACCATTGTTTTAAAAACTAAACCAACTTTCATAAAATAACTAATACTTTTTAAGAAAATTTTAATTCATAGTTACAACACAGTTTCTGAGATAATAATGAATAAATAATGAAAAAAGTATAATGAAAAATTTACTCTAAAAACAAGCTGGCAACAACGCATTTATTTAACCTAAAAGTGGGTTAAATTTAGTAATTTTTTTGACGTTTTTTCTCTTCAGCCATTGTTGCAACAGCTTTCAATCGCTTATTAAGAACTTTTTGTTTTATAAATCTCCCTTTATATATATACTTTATCTGAAATTTCAATGATAAAATATATACATGCTCGGACAGTGTTGACAGATTTGTCAAACGAGCACCGGATTAGCTAATAGTCGTACATAAACAGCAAACACTTTTGGGCTTATGAATTCTTATTGTCTGTTCTATATACTCTAGCGAAACAACTACCTTAACCAAAATTAAGTTTATCGAAATACTCAATCCTTAGGGGAGGCGCCACGTAAAATGGCTGCTCATCCCTATTACGGATAATTGATTTTTGCATTAAAGATTTTCTGGGGTCCTGCAGTCTATACTAAATTATTTTTATTAAGAAACAAGTTATTATCTTAAAATTTTGAAAAGAAACAATAAGTTATTATCTCAAAATTTTGAAAAAAAGCACAATTTGCAAAATTGCATGTCTAGATAGTCAATTTTAGATGACAAAGAGAAACAAAGAGGTTGTCCTCTGCTTGATGCAAATAAACATACACATATATATATCGAGATGATATATCTGTATATATATTATTTATTTGTTTGAGACTATAGTTTCGAAGACTTGGTCTTCATCATCAGTCTTTCTTCAATTATAAATGTTTTTTCATGGAGTCAATATCATATGGATATTGACTCCATGAAAAAACATTTATAATTGAAGAAGACTGATGATGAAGACCAAGTCTTCGAAACTATAGTCTCAAACAAATAAATAATATATATACAGATATATCATCTCGATATATATGTGTGTATGTTTATTTGCATCAAGCAGAGGACAACCCTTTGTTTCTCTTTGTGAATCAACAACTCTGCTACTCTCGGCAAAACAAAAACTTTTCAATTAATTTTAGATGATATATTTAACATGTAATCTCTCTTATTTTCTAAAATATTAACTTAATCGAAGAAACCTAAAGAAAAAATTTCTAGGAAATTTAATTCTCTACAACAAAGCTCCTTTGAATAAAATCTCTCCGATTGATGGTTTTCAAAATAGAGGGGTTTAAGGATTTTTCAACAAAAAATCCAAAGTCTAGATCCACTGCTTGCTTGAATGAATGGGCAAAGTGGATTTTTAATTTCTCGGGTCACATCGATTAAGAATCACAACGCAATAGAAATCAATGCAAAATATAAATTTATATTTCCACATGGGGGGTCGGGTTAGGCTAGGGGTAGCATGCCAGCGTGCTAACCAAGTGGATCCGGGTTCGAATTCGACTCGAGGCATCCGGCTAAAACCTGACCCCGGGGTAGAGACAAATTAAAAAAAGTAATAAGTAGTATTTTTTTCTCCATTATTCTAATAATAAGCGAATTCATATAGAAAATATTAAATGATCACACAAGTTAATCGACGTGATTCATGGCTAATTCTAGGATGGGTGATCCATAAGGAAAAATTCTAATGACTACATTAAATTTAAAATTTAATTAATAAAAAATGATTTTTACGAGATTCTAGAACAATTCCAAATCATTAAGTGTAAATATGACCTCAATTAATTGTTCTTATCAACCCGTCATCCCATTTCAATGGAACAATTTGTCTCATCAAAATGCCAAACGACCTTTTTCTTCGATTAGGGCTCTCTGGCTTATATTGATATTTTATCGAAAACAAATTTAAATACTATTTTCTGAAAATTCTTGATTTTTAAACTAAATTTAATTTTCTAGCCGGGACGTTACAAAAGTCCGCCCCTCGAGCTTGAGCGCCGTGGTGTCTTCCACCTTATAGGCACGGCCTCTGAATCCATATATATGTTGCGAGTAGAAACCCGTTTTTAGTAAGAACGGGTTCTTATATAACTAGTTGAATATATTGCGCGGAATTTTTAAATTACTTTTTGTCTTTTGATGGAAATATATGGTCATGTTGTTTGTTAATGAGCATACATTTCTAATTTTTTTTTCTTTTCTTCTTTTCTTTTTTTTTTACTTGTTTATTATTTGTTAAATTGTTGTAATTAATTTGTATTGATGTTTATTAATGTAATGTTGTAGCTAGATTGTATTGATGTTTGGAGGACCTAGCCACCGAGGACTTGTGCCTCTAAGCAGGTCGAGAAATAAAGTTTATTTATATTTATTTATATTTATATTTTATATACTAGTTAAAACGCGTTTCACTGAATGGCTTTGTGGCAACTAGAATTTATACTGATGTTGGTTGAGTTTGGTCCAAAGGTATAAAAAATCTTCATTTTTGACCTTGCGCTTCATTTTGGGTGTTTATTTTCAAAAAATTTTAAACGAAAATGTCAAAAATCACATCCTCTACAACTTTGCTTCTAATTTTTGATATTTTCGTTTAAAAAACTTTGAAAATTAACACCCAAAATGAGACGGAAGGTCAAAAATGAAGATTCTAGACCTTTGGACCAAACTCAACTAGCATTAGTAAACTCTAGTTGCCACAAAGGTACATGCGCGGATCCAGGGGGGAGCGATGGGGGCGACCGCCCCCCCCAAAGCATTGGAGATCAACATTTTATATGTTTATTTAATTTTTTTTTTTTTAATAACATAAAATTTTAAAATTGAAGAAAATAAAGTTCTATGTGTGTGTGTCGGGGGGGGGGGGGTCTCTGACCCCCACCCGCTTGGACAATTCGATCGAGACACACTTCCGAGATCAAAAGTAGATCTTATATACCGCGGCGACCGCCCCCCCCCCCCAAAAAAAAGAGGTCTGGATCCGCGCCTGCAAAGGTATTCGGTGAAACGCGTTTTAACTAGTAGGTAGGCCTATATAAGAACTTAAAATTGTAGCACCGTTCATATGTATAGTGGTTATGAGGCTAAAACTTTTTGTGTGAATTGTCGCGAAAGAACTACCTTTTTTTTTTTTTTTTTTGGCTTTTCGGCCTTTCTAGCCATAAGCCATTTTACGATACTATTCATTTTTTTAAATTTTGTCTCTACACCGGGGGTCAGATTTTAGCCGAACTCGGGGCCATCACTTGGTTAGCAGGATGATACGCTACCGACTAGCCTATCTGACCCCCAAGAACTACCTTAAAATGAATATTAATGAACAATATAGCTAATATTTTATTATTGTAAATATATGACATTGTTTTGAAAAAATCTCATATTTATATTATTGGATGTTTTGAGGATTCTGCTAAGACTGAAAGCGGTGAAAAGAAATGCAATTCAATTCTACAATCACTGCATCGAAACGTTGTGGATAAATTAGAAAGTTTTAATCAACTTTCTAATTTCTCCATCGATAGTCCAGCCCTAAAAATCTCCTTTAGTTTAATTATATTTCACCAATTGTTGCCTCGACTAAACTGCCATCTAGAGCTGCGTCCCCGGACTAGGATTGTTTGTATTCATTAACAGATGTAATCTAATTTTAAAAACAATAATAACGGTGTAGCTTTTAGAAATTTATTTTAATTAAATTATTTGTGATAAATTTATATTTTTACTAATAGGAATTAATAAAATAAAATAACCACGATGTTTTGTTACCTAGATTATTATTATTAAAAACGATAAAAAGCGTAAAACATGGTTCATAAAAGAACACAATATTCTCTTAGTTTTCCGATACTTTCTAATGATATAAGGACTCAAATTTGGCAAGATAATTATAAATTCAGGTTCGTTTATAATCCTTTTAAAGAAATGTATTTTTCTTTTTTAATTCATAATAATTCAAATCTTTTAGAGAAAATTGTAAAGCTACTAATCAATCAGACCATTATTGGAATTATCAAGTTGTCAATGAAAAATGTGATTGCGAAAATGGGGATAACATCGATGAGGACTCTTCTTCAATATCCTCGAACAAGTAAAATTTACATCACAAATTTTTGAGCTTTAAAGTCAACTGTCAAAAATTGACACTTGTTAAGAAATTGATTATGCAGTACTACACGATTGCAGAACGTGTACAAATCAAATAAGTAGAATATTATAGGAACTTACAATGTTATATTTAAGTATATAGAATTGAAAAGATTTTGTTTTGCCCAAAGTAGCAGAATTCATTAAGAGAAATCAATGAGGTTGCTCTCTGCTTGATTCAAATAACCATATACATACCTATATAACTTATATTTGTCGTCTTAATTATTAACTAAGATTACAAATATTTATGCGGTAGAGTTATTGATGTTATTGCTTGGATAGCTTTGTAATTTATTTATTTTAGACTTTTTGGATCTAATATGGGTGTCGGATATTGTAGGAGATTTAAAAGAGTTTATTTATTTAAATATTGTTTTAATATAATAGTTTTTGGAAAAATGTTTATAATGTTTATGTTATTTATAATAATGTTTATACACACGAGATTTTTAGTTAGACACAACACAGTTGAACTTGATAGAAGAAAGTTTGTAAAGTTTATTAGTTATAAAAATATACTGGGTTAGATGGAGGGTATTACTGGTCAACCGTTTAGTGTCACACTAAATTACTGTATGACAACCCAGGAGAATCAGGTGAAGTACGCGATGTTAAATAGTACGGGTTAAACCGTTCAGTTGGTCCAATTAGTGTGACCAGTACTCACTGTTGTTCGGGCAGAGATTTACTAATAATGTAGTAGCGAGGAGACCTGCTGAGTCTGGCCTCGGAACGATTATTGCTCGTCTCCGCCGCGAACCATTCTAAATTCTATGGTTGCGAATAGCCCCTTTTATACAGATTTGTATTGCTGACTCTATATAAAACTATGGGCTAGCGGGGAGAAGTAGAAGAGTGTAGAAGCATCGTGGGAAAAGCTTAGGCTTGGCTATCCCGACGATTCCTCATAAAACTGGTGGGCCTGAAGGGGGATGTTATCGAAAGTGAGAATGTTAACTTATATACTTATACTTATTCGACCCGTTTCTCTGTGCTGCCGTTTGGCGCACGCGGGTCCCAACTATTCCTCCAGGTTCTTCTGTCCTTCGCCATTGTGCTCCAATGCACCCCCAATCTTCTACCATCCGGAAGTCGAACAGAGTTCCTGCAGTCCAAGGAGTCAGCCCATCGGATTGGCGGTCTTTTTATATATCGAGGGGTCCACTCTTATAAAGATGTGTTCCACCTTTCGTCATTTCTTCTCATTAGATGACCCGCCCACTTATGCTTCGATTCGTTGACAAATTCCAGCATATCTTTCACTCCGGACATTCTTCTTATATCACTGTTATGTAATCGTTGAGTCCGGAATGTTATGCCTACGACCCTTCGCTCTAGTGCCGCTTGGGTGGTTTTAAATTTGTATTCATGGGCTTTTGTTAAAGTCCAAGTTTCACTGCCATAAGTTAGTGCAGGGAGTACCGTTGAATTAAATAATTCACTTTTAAGCCGCGAATCATTGGTTGCATCAGTTACGGTGCGAATAGTCCCAAAGGCAGCCCAGCCAGCTTTCCTCCTATGCAGTTCTGGAGCGAGGTCATTTGACATGGTTAGTACTCTGCCTAGATAAATGTATTCTTCTACATCTTCAAGTGCGAGCCCCGGTCTTGTGGCGCGAAACTATTGCGCATAACTTTCGTTTTTTGTGTGTTTATCACAAGGCCCACTTCCTTTCCTTCTCGATTTAGGGAGTTTATCATAGATGTGGCTTCATCTGGTGTACCAGTGATCAATACAATATCGTCGGCAAATCTTAGGTGATTTAGGTTCCGGCCATTGACTCTTAAGCCATTAGCCCATTTGCAATCCTTAATTACTTCCTCCGGGCAGGCCGAGAACAAGACTGGTGATATAGGGTCTCCCTGGCGAACACCCTTACTAGTTTGGACTTCTATTTCGTGGTGGAACGGTTTAAAGAACGTGGAGCAGCCAGTGTAACATTCAACAAGAAGGTCGATATAATCATTCTGCACACCTTGTACGCTCAAGGCATTCCAGATAAAGCTGGGTTCGACCGAATCAAAAGATTTTTTATAGTCTATAAGGTCAGGGTAAGAGGCATCCGGTATTCCCGAGTTATCTCTATAATTCTTGAGCATGAACTGATATGGTCTATCGTGCTAAAACTTCTCCTAAATCCAGCTTGTTCGATTGGTTGACTCTCTTCTAAATTTCTTCGAATACGAGAATGTAGGCATCTGGTAAAAACTTTATATAACACTGGTAGGAGTGTGATCGGTCTGTAGTTTACCAAATTTTCATATATAATACCTATATATGCCGAATATAAATATGTATAAAATGAAACAAAGAGGTTGTCCTCTGCTTGATGCAAATAAAAATACACACATATATATCAAAAATATATATATTATTTATTTGTTTGAGACTATAGTTTCTAAGGCTTGGCCTTCATCATCAGTTTTTAAATTATAAATATTATTTTTCATGGGGTCAGTATCGTATTTTTTAATTCTAACTGGCTTTCGGCTAAGTAAAGAGCAAAAAATTTCAATATCCACGTGATACTGACCCCATCAAAAATAATATTTATAATTAAAAAGACTGATGATGAGGGCCAAGCCTTCGAAATATAGTCTCAAACAAATAAATAATATATATACATTCAGTTGTTTCATGTCCATTTTTTATTTAAATAAAAAATTAATAGGTTTTTTGGACATTCTATATGATCTAAGTTTTCAATTGATTGCTCGTTGAATATATGTGTTGGCTAATATTATAGTATACTGATTGTTTTCTCGATGGTCTCACTATTTTATAGACGTTTAATGTGTTAACTGATTGAGCACTTAATAAAGTCCTGAAACGGACGAAACGTTGTGCAAAAATTATAAAATTGTCCAAAAAACCTATTAATTTTTTATTTAAATATATATACATATATTTGATATATAGGTGTGTATGTTTATTTGCATCAAGCAGAGGACAACCTCTTTGTTTCTCTTTATGAATAGACAACTCTGTTACTCTCGGCAAAATAAAAACTTTTCAAATAAATATGTATGTGCACTGTGTATATATAATTTATTTGTTAGAGACTATAGTTTCAATGGTTTGACCTTCATCATCAGTCTTTTAATTAGAAGTCTTATTTAAATGATTTTGTTTTGTCGAGATTAGCAGAGTTGTTCTTCTTAAAGAGAATTGCATTAAAAAAAAAAAAAAAAAAATCACAGGTTGTCCTCTTCTTAATGCAAAGAAATATACATAGGTACATCTAATGTGTGTAATGAGTAGAAATATCGTCGCCTTAAGAGTGCAAACCTGCTAACTCTCTGCTGAACCGCGATTCGAATTAGGTGTATACAGTTTTTGGAATTCATTAGATAATCTATTGTCTTCTACTTGAAAATGAAAGTGGAAGTAGGTTTACACGATTTTAGGTCGCGGTTCACCCCTCGAGTTAAATGTAGCCTAAATATATACTTAATTTACTCAATAAAATTATGAATCTAATTTTTTATTCCAGGTTAAAGCACAAAAGGCTTTTAGAACTATATGAGAGGAACAAAACAGAGGGTAGCAATAGATCTTATTCTTTAAATACACTACAAATTAATAGTCCTCGTACGAAAAATATAGATTCTGATTCCAACGAAAAAAAGTAAGTAATAAAATAGAATTTTTATCATTCATTGTTTAAATAAAAAAACCTTTTTTTTTTAAAGAATGAATGAAATTCATTTGCCTCTTTTCAATAATTTTGTTTTAATTAATTTAAGATAGTTGTATCAATATATGGGTTTTCTTAGGATTTTTTGAAATTTAGACATCTTATTATTTAAATACTTCTGCATCAATTGGTGGCAAAACGAAATTTATGAACAATATAGTTCCGGAGATATTAAATTCAAAAGATAGAGCTTTTCAGACCCTTATACATTGCACTATATGGGATATCGGAAAGTTTACATACATACTTAATTATAATTAAGATACTCTTCTTACCATTGTTATAGAAAAGTACCACCAACATTAAACAATAACTAATACATATTTTAAGAAAATTTTAATTCATAGTTACAACACAGTTTCTGAGATAATAATTAATAAATAATGAAAAATTTACACTAAAAACAAGCTGGCAACAACGCATGTAGTTAACCTAAAAAGTGTGTTAACTTTACTAATTTTTTTGACGTTTTTTCGCTTCAGCCATTGTCGCAACAGCTTTCAATCGCTTATTAAGAACTTTTTGTTTAATAAATCGACCTTTATAATGTATTTTATCTGTCATTTCTATGATAAAAATATTCAAGCTCGGACAATGTTGCCAAAGTAGCACGGGATTGGCTAATTGTGGTACATAAACAGCAAAAAGTTTTGGGCTTATGAATTATGAATCCTTATTGACTGTTCTATATAGTCTAGCATTAACTTTTTGCTAGTATTGTCGTGAAACAACTACCTTAAATTTATTATTAAAAAACTATTTATTGTGTAATTTCTAATTTCAGATCTTTAGAAATTATTCCTGTAAATTCAAATGATAGCTGTATTTTAAATGAATATCGGAAAATTTATATACATATTTAATTATAATTAAGAAACCCTTCTTACCATTTTTATAAAAAACTAAACCAACATTAAACAATAACCAATACATATTTTAAGACAATTTTGATTCATAGTTACAACACAATTTCTGAGATAATAATGAATAATGTAAAAAAATTTACACTAAAACAATTTGGCAACAGCGCATTTATTTAACATGCGAAAGATCTATAAAGCGCCCATGCGCTAGATTTTTTCAAAATTATAATTTTCAGGTGTAACGTAGGCGTTGATTACATTTGTTAAAAAATAAAACGATTTTTATAGACATTTTTTAACTTTTAAAATGTATTTTATCTGTCATTTTAATATAAAAATATTCAATCTCTTATAATGGTGCCAGATTTGTCAAACGAGCACGGGATTGGCTAGAATCGGTACATAAACAGCAAAAAGTTTTGGGCTTATGAATTATGAATCCTTATTGTCTGTTCTATACACTCTAGCATTAACTTTTTGCTAGTATTGTCGCGAAACAACTACCTTAAATATTATCAATAAAAAACTATTTATTCTGTAATTTCAGATCTTTGGAAATTATTCCTGTAAATTCAAATGATGACTGTAATTTAAATAAAAATAAAAATATATCAGTAAAAAATTTGTTACATAAAAAAACTAAAGTCTTTGTGCCTTTTGGTTGGAATGATACAAATAAGGATATCGGTAAAAAAAAGACATTTAATATAATAGCACCTGAAAAAGAAGTATATCCACATGTCCTCCTGAAAACTAAACAAAATAGGAAAATCATTGAATTACCAAAACATAAAAAAATACAAAAAAGAATTCAACCGCCAACAATATGGGTAACGTTCAAATTTATTATCAGTCATACATTTTTAAAATATAAATAATTAAAATAATTTATTATTTATAGGAATTTAATAATGATATCATTTGGACAACAGAATACCGGGAAAAATTTTCCAAAAAACCATCCTGAAAAAGTTTCCCTGTCTAATAAGTCTAATAATAAATAGATACATTTTATTTTCAGTCAGTGATATAAATATATATATAAAAGTGTGCTATTAAAGATTTTAAAATTCTATAAACTTATAAAAGAATTGAATTAGTTAAAAAATTTTTTTTTAAATATCAACTTTAACAGCAAATCATTGTAATATGTGCATTTAATGCATACCTTAGCAATATTAATACAATTAATATTTATTTTGTAATTATATTTTTATGACATGATTGTAATATCAGATGGTAAATGATCTCTTATACAAATCTTTCGGTCTTTTTGTAAGCCATCTATAAATCCATACCAGTATATAACCAATCCAGGACCAAACCTAAAAACAAAGTGAATATATATTATAATTCATTTAAAAATTATATTTTTTTAAAATGTGTAAATATATTTTTGAGCTAGAGTGATTTATCATCTCAATGTTTTCATTAAAAATAATTTTAAATTCACTTTAAAACGATAAGTCTCTTAACTCAGATATATATATATATATATGTAAACAAATTGTAGATATGAATTTATGTTTGTATATTTTTATAAAATATATTATAATAATAAAATAATTTAAAATTGACAATATTTTTTTCTTGCCGTTGTTGATTCTTAGGGGATTCTTATGAGATTGTTCTCTGCTTGACGCAAATAAATATACCATATATAATTTGTATAAAACGAATATAAATATATAAGTTATAGTCGTATATCCTGCACACATAAGCACTTTCCATGACGTCAGTCATATCGCTGACAGTGCAGTATGTTCTCTATATAAGCCGTCCGCTCGCTAACTCGTTGAACATTTTTGCTCCATTGAAGTCCGCCGGAGGCTCTGCCCAAAAGCCCTTCTCTTAAATTCGGGATTTATTTAAATCACCGACAATTCATCAATTCATTTACAAATACGTTCACAATACGTTTTATATATTTTTATTCGGGATTTATCCAAATCACCGACAATAACGTTTATCTATACGTTATACTTAATAATTGTACTTGAACTCTTCTAAAAGTGTTATTGTAAAGTTTCTTCAACAAGTAAATTTAATAATGTGGGAAATTAATTAAGTGAATTTTCTTGATTTCTGTTTTATTAAGAGCATATGGTTGGCACGTGCCCGGTCAGGGGATTGCGGCCCGTTGTTCTTTCTAAAGGCCGTCTTCTAGGTTCCGGGCCCGGCTAAAAGCATTCTGTAATAAATAATATTATGACAACTTGTGTCGGCTGACAGTGCACCCCCACCCCACTCATATGCATTTGTGTATGTGTATGTGTTGCAGCTGAGGAGCAGTTGTTGACAACGGCTGGAAGTTAGTTGAAAGCGAGTGCTAAGATGACATCTTTGTCGATGTGTTAGTTTTATAGTTGATAGCAGTTGTACGATGATAATGTTAAGATGATGTGTTTTAAGATGTTTTCACGGTGACCCCCCCCCCCTAGACACGAATATGTATACCCCCTTTTTGTAAATAAATATATTTTAAAGAATAAATACGTGTGTTATTAACCCCTATGAGCCAAGGGGCGAAACCCCCGCCTCCCACAATAAGTCTATGTAAACAAGCACCAAAAGGGATTTTTGGAAATAAAATTCTTTTTAAAACTCATCTTCGACTACAAGACTTATTTTATATAATTTATTTGTTAGAAACTATCATCAGACTTTTTAATTAAAAATATTTTATATGTTCATCATCATGGCCTCAATTTAAAAACGGTCTGCATGTGACCAGCGAGGGCACCATTCCTCTATAACAGTGTTCCGCAAAGTGTGTGCCGCGGCACACTGGTGTACCGTGGTCATTACTTGGTGTGCCGCGGAAAAATGTCAAGTTTTATGATGATAATGCACCTACACATAGCTGAGAACAGTTATGCAAGCAGCAAGAGATGAAGATGAAAGTAAATAAATATTATATGCAATATTCATTTACTAAGAGTTAAGATTTCTAGGTCACTTGCATTGTGTACTGCAATGCTTTGTCATAAGAGCCTTAACTCCCACATCCACTAAGCTACTGATCCCTGAACCCAAACTAACACCTTTGTCTATATGAATTATGGAATTTCTTTTAATCCTCTCCTCGTTCACTTTTCGCAGCCTAGGCCTTGATTCATTAATTAAACAATTAAATATTCCAGCGCCTCCCAATCGATCGCAGACCCCAAAGATCGAAAATAATTTCTCTTCACCCGGGGCGCGACCACAACGAGGCCGTGTAAAGACAATTAATAACAAATTTAAATTTAGGGAACGAAGAAAAGTTTATTTTTATTACAGACAAAAGGATCAGCCGGGGCTCGAACCCGGGATCTTTGCATGTGTACATCAGTAGCTTAGTGGATGTAGGAGTTAAGGCTCTTATGACAAAGCATTGCAGTACACATGCAAAGATCCCGGGTTCGAGCCCCGGCTGATCCTTTTGTCTGTAATAAAATAAACTTTCTTCGTTCCCTAAATTTAAATTTGTTATTAATTGTCTTTACACGGCCTCGTTGTGGTCGCGCCCCGGGTGAAGAGAAAATTATTTTCGATCTTTGGGGTCTGCGATCGATTGGGAGGCGCTGGAATATTTAATTGTTTAATTAATGAATCAAGGCCTAGGCTGCGAAAAATGAACGAGGAGAGGATTAAAAAGAAATTCCATAATTCATATAGACAAAGGGTATTAGTTTGGGTTCAGGGATCAGTAGCTTAGTGGATGTGGGAGTTAAGACTCTTATGACAAAGCATTGCAGTACACATGCAAAGATCCCGGGTTCGAGCCCCGGCTGATCCTTTTGTCTGTAATAAAAATAAACTTTTCTTCGTTCCCTAAATTTAAATTTGTTATTAATTGTCTTTACACGGCCTCGTTGTGGTCGCGCCCCGGGTGAAGAGAAAATTATTTTCGATCTTTGGGGTCTGCGATCGATTGGGAGGCGCTGGAATATAAAAAATAAATTTTTTCCTTCTCTATCTTTTTACAATTCTTTCGCCCCTTTCTCAATGTTTATTATACCTGGGCATCAGTATTTGTCAATATTGACAAGTAAGCATTGCTAAGCCCAATGCAATCAGTTTGAAAATTAAGAGCCCTTTGCCCATATGTCTTAATAAAGCATTTTTCGGCCAGCTTACGCTTATAATTGTTCCCCAATCTCATCAAGATGACAGCATCATCAAACTCAAATCCATGGGAGGTGTCGATATGGTGTGTGCTCAGGGCTGTCGAAGCTTTTTTATTTATTACACTTAATTCATGCTCTCTTTTCCGCAAAGAAAAATGCGAGATGTTTGACCCACATAAACACTTGTAGGTTTCGGGCAATCGCGGCACTTAATTAAGTAAATCACATTATGTTGTTCGTGGGGTGGAACTACATCCTTGTTATTAAATAAAAAGGACATATTACCAGTTGATGCCAAGGCCGTGCGTACATTATAGTTCTTAAATATTTTTTGAATTTTTTCGGACAACCCTGGCATATAGGTGAGAGAGAAAAATGGTCCATCCCTGAGAGGGGGTACAGATGGGGTAGGAGCAATAAGCTGCTTCTCCCTTCTTCGACGAAAATTTTTAATTACAGAATTAATGACCCGCAATGGATAAGAGTTCGAGGAAGCCACCATCCTAAAATCATCAACATTCTTCGCAACGTAGACGTCATCACAAAGCGAATAAATCCTTCTCAAAAAATAATATAAGGTGTTCATTTTACTAATACAAAGGGAGACTGCGAGAAGTAATTGATGAAACGTCCACTGTCAGATGGCTTCACATACAGGTCAAATGATAGAGGACCACTGGGAGCCAGGCGTAATAACGGCTTGATGAGGAGAATTTTCTGAGGTTAAGTTTCACAAAAAGGAAATATTGTAGAAACAAATGTATGTTTTGGAGTTTGATTAGCTCATTCTATTTCGGGTTACTAGCCCATCTTCAGGAGTTCAAATAAAAACAGTTTTTATTTGAACTCCTGAAGATGGGCTTACGAAATATATATCGAGAACTAATCCTCAGAAAACGTGACATTTGCCTAAAAATTTCCTGATAAGTTATTATATAATGCTTACTTGTCAATATTGACAAATACTGATGCCCAGGTATAATAAACATTGAGAAAGGGGCGAAAGAATTGTAAAAAGATAGAGAAGGAAAAAATTTATTTTTTATTTTTTTATTTTTATATATTGTCATTTTGAATTCGAATTTTTGTCATTCTTAATGTTTGTTAATTATTTTGAGAAATCTTTTAATTGAGAGATGTTTGTGAGGGGTCAGTGATCCTAATTAGATCAATGTCCTCATAATTATTATTATTATTAATTGAATGAAATTGAAATTTGCTATATTTGTACTTGAGACGTTGCGCATATCAAGTGAGAGCACACCAAGATTTATGTACCATTTTGTAATTCATATAATTTTGTATATATTATGATAAAATCCACAACAACTCTGCCTGCGGACAATTTATTTATAAAATTAATTGTGTCGCTAATACTGTAAGATATAATTTTGTTATTAACAAGTTTGGATTTTTTGTAAAAAATTTTATTGTAATTTTACATGTGTGCTCTATCGCTTTTTTCAGCTCTTAGGAACTGATGATGGCATTATTTAATTAAAGCCGAAACGTTTTCTATAATTGGGAGTTTTTTATTCAGCAGAGGCTACCCATTGGCTGAATCCCTCTCCATTACTTAATTATATACATATACAGCCATCAAATTGTATCAACTTTATAATATTATTATACTAGGATAAGTAAAAAATTACCTATACTTTTCTTTCTACAACTTTATTAAACTAAGATAGGAGGTGGTCGCATGTGCATGCGTTGAGTTGGCGCGTCTGTGGTCACGTGTGCGGAATTTAATCACGATCGCGTCAGTTGTCGTCTAGCTACAACAGCATAAGCATGTCAGCTCGGTTATCAGATTGTAATAAAGAGGAGCAACGAGGAGTGGTCAGAGGGTGTGAAAGGTGCTGAAATTTACCGGACACTTTTGTCACAATACGGGGAGAGTGCTTTATCTCGTAAAAGCGTTTTTTTATGGATCGAAATGTTTAAAAGTGGCCGAACGAGCGTAACACAAAAAGAGGGAGCTGGGCGACCATCAACTTTGAGACCCACCCTACAGCCCAGATCTCGTTCCCTCAGACTTTCATCTCTTTGGACCGCTCAAGGAAGCTTTGAGAGGTCGTCGATTTGCCTCAGACATGGACGTTCGGAATGCGGTGGCAAAAGTGGCTTCATGACCAACCGAAAACTTTCTACCAGGAAGGCACCCGGTAGCTTGTGGCTCTCCGGACCAAGTTCATTGCTAAAGGTGGAGACTATATCGAAAAATAATGTATCTGTTGTACACCTATCTTAGTTTAATAAAGTTGTAGAACGAAAAGTGTAAGTAATTTTTGACTTATCCTCGTATATTATATAATTATGTATACTCGTATATATGATTGAAGTAGTTTTTGGAGACGGATTGACACGTGAATTGAGTGGATATTGATGAGGCAGTCCAAAATTCAAAAAAAGTGAGATAATTTAAATTATCTTTTTTATTCGAAAACCGCTTATTCCCTCTTTATTCAGAGTTTTGAAGGAAATCTAATGACCTTTCAAAACCCTGAAGAAGGAGAGAATAAGCCTCTAAAACGTCGGTTTTTGAATAAAAAAAGATAATTTAAATTATCTCTCTTTTTTTGAATTTTGGACTGCCTCATCAATATCTACATATATAAAGTTTATATAATTTAATTGCTAGAGACTGTAGTTTCGAAGGCTTAGCATTTTAATTAAACATATTTTATCTGTACTTTCTCATGAAGATAAATAAATTATGTATATAGGTATATGTTTATTTCCATCAAGCAGAGAACAACCTCATTGATTTCCTCTTAATAATTTTTTTTATTTACCTATTAAAGTAACTCTTATATTGTTCTTCAATATATTGGTTATGGACATCCCAATCCCCAAACAAAGCCTTGCTCTCTATCCAATGAATAACATAACCGTCCACAACTACTGGAATTTCAAGTTTTACGTCAGGTGTTTTATCACATCCAAAAGATTTTAGATTTTCTTCGTCAAGAAAAGGAAGATTCAATTCTTCTACTTTTTTTTTTAGATAAAATTCCCATTCTTCTCCAATGGACCTGTAATCAGATTAAAAAGATATAAAAAACTTTTTTCTTCAGGCAATATATCTGAGAAATAATATCATAAAAAATATCAATGATTGATTGTTGAAAGAAACAAATAAAATTGCTCGTTAAAGAAAAAATCTCAAAGAGTTAAAACCAGCTTAAAATGAAGTCATTTAAAAACAAACAAATAATACACTGGAAGAATTTTCGGGTTAGAAAGCCAAGGTAAAATTAGAAAATTTCCTAATATTAATCACAAAATTGCAATTAATTGCTTAAGGACGTTCCCTAATATAGCTCAGATGCAGTTCGCTCTTTCCCCTACTTTCATATGCGCAGAAATGCAAAAATATTTTCACTGCGTCGTTTCTCGGATCTGGCAACATTGCATTCTTACCGACGCTAAAAGACAAAGAATAAAAAAAACACTTCATGAAACAGCTCAATGCGAAATTCCAGATGAGAACAGTATAGTTAGGTTGAGAGAATTAGCTAAAAATCTCAAATGCACCAGCTGCAGAAGTTTTTTAGATATGGAAAAATTGAGTGATTTTAGTGAGACGTTGCCAAGTCGCCATCTCTCACTTGCCATGCCATGAGAGAAAAAATGAAAACCATCATAAGTACCTAACTTTTAACATTTTTCATACAAAACGAATACCGCTTGATACAATTATTTTAACAGAAAAATATTTGTTATATCTTCAGTTAATGATTCTCAGTTTTGCAAAATAATTTCAAGAAAATTACCATTGTTATTTAATGAAACAGTCGCTTTAACATCAATCGAGATAGGGTTTGCGTGTTAAATATGCAAATTTCAATGGTCAATATTGCCAAATTTAGTGCCGCAAAAACTATTGAAAAAAAATTCTACGTATAAAGGACACTTATAAATATGTGTATTCAAAGTTTTAAAAGAATTGCAAGAAAATCGATTTATTAGGGAACGTCCTTAATTACAACTTAGATAATCTTCAAGAATCTTAAAATGTGAACACTGTATTAGTTTAGTTAGAAATAAAATGAAATCAGGAAAATAATAAAATTACCTTTTCATGGCATCCGCATTAGGACCATATTGGTCATCATATAAGACTGCCTAAAAAATTAAAATATAATCATTATATAATTAAAATATTCATTATAAGAAAACCCAAATGATTATATTTGTGTTTACCAAATGGATTTCAAAAGATAAATCTTTATTTTCGATTAATGTCGTATCTTCTAACAGGCTACTGATTTTTACGGGATCTAATAAAAAATAAATAAAAGGAGAAAAATGAACAAATAATTTTTGAAGAAATTTTCTCTTTGAAGAGAGATGGACTGGTAGAATTTTCAGCTGCAAGTAATGGAAGGCAGCACAAGGGTAGTGAAGAAAGAAAAAATTATCACATATCCAAATAAGTGTATTTATTGGACTGTCATGATTTTTCTTTCTCCATTCCATTTTAACCAACGTTTCGGAGGATTCTTCCCTCCTTCTTCAAGGTTTCAAAGGGTCCATGAAGGAAACAATATATAATAGATAATTAAGGTAGTTGTTTCGCGACAATACTAGCAAAAAGTTAATGCTAGAGTGTATAGAACAGACATAAAGATTCATAATTCATAAGCCCAAAACTTTTTGCTGTTTATGTACCGATTCTAGCCAATCACGTGCTCGTTTGACAAATCTGGCACCATTGTAAGAGATTGAATATTTTTTATTAAAATGACAGATAAAATACATTTTAAAGGTCGATTTATTTGTATAAAAATTTGTTTTGTTATTTTTTAACAAATGTAATCAACGTCTACGTTACACCTTATGAAAATTATAATTTTGAAAAAATCTAGCGCATGCGCGCTTTGTACATCTTTCGCTGTTTAAATAAATGCGCTGTTGCCAAATTGTTTTTAGTGTAAATTTTTTTTATACATTTTTCATTATTATCTCAGAAACTGTGTTGTAACTATGAATCAAAATTGTCTTAAAATATGTATTGGTTAATGATCAAATTTAGGGAATGCGGTGTTGGTTTATAGTGAAACATTGTTAAAATTAAATTAGGGCGGAGTTGGTGATGTTTCACAAGGAGGAAAAAAATTAAAATACAAAGATTTTTTAGTTTACTCAATATATTTCGAGCTCTTAACTCATCGTCAGGAGAACAAATGAGTAAACTAAAAAAAAATCTTTGTATTTTAATTTTTTTCTCCTTGTGAAACAGCACCAACTCAACCTAATTTAATTTTATTGGTTATTGTTTAATGTTGGTTTAGTTTTTTATAAAAATGGTAAGAAGGGTTTCTTAATTATAATTAAATATGTTTGTAAACTTTCCGATATCCCGTATAGAGCAATGTATAAGAGTCTGAAATACTCTATTTTTGAAATTTAATATCTCCGGAACTATATTGTTCATAAATTTCGTTTTGAGACCAATCGATGCAGAAGTATTTAAATATTAATCTGTCTAAATTTCAAAAAAATCCTAAGAAAACCCATTAGGCGGAACAACTACCTTAAGGAAAAAAAATTATATTTTAATGCTTCTGCTAAGGAAGAAAAAAATTTCAAACACTGCTGGAGGAGAGAAGAAGGAAGCATCTTGTTTGTTTCCTTCATTGACCCTTTGAAACCCCTGAAGAAGGAGGGAAAAATCCTCCGAAACGTTGGTTTAAAAGGAAAAGAGAAAAAAAGAAAAGCATGACAGTCCAATAAATACACCTTATTTGGATATGTGATAATTTTTTCTTTCTTCACTACCCTTGGGCTGCCTTACGTTACTTTCAGCTTTTAAGGTAGTTCTTTCACAAATGCAAAAATTCAAGAAGTCTTCGAAACTTGGAATATAAGTCAGTAAAAGCATAATAAACACACTGTTAAAACAAAAAGAAACAAAGAGGCTGTCCTCTGCTTGATGCAAATAAACATACACACATATATATGTGTGTATGTTTGTTCGCATCGAGCGGGGGACAGCCTCTTTGTTTCTCTTTGTGAATCAACGACTCTGCTACTCTCGGCAAAAACAAAAACTTTTCAATTACACTGTTAAAATTTGAAGACGATCCACCACAACAAAAATGAAATAATTGCAATTAAAAATGAAATTTTTTACATATGGTAGATTGAGAAAGGGTGGGAAAATGATCATTATTTTATTTTATTTTTCATTGAAGGACTTTCACCATCTTGATGAAAAAAAACTAATATTTGTTAGAATAATATATTGCGAGTAACTTAAAAAAAAATTGAAATTATTTACCTGGTAGTTTTGATAAAAAAAAAAAAAAAACATATTTGGGCGATTATTTTTAGTGGAGCTGATATAATAACAATCGCTTGGAAACGATCCATTCATAAAGAGGATATAGTAGTGTGAGGAATACAATCACGTTAAAAAAAACACATAACCTAGAGTTTTAGTGTCGCGAAAGAACTACCTTCTTTCGCGACAATCCACACAAAAAGTTTTAGCCTCGTAACCACTCGATACATATGAACGGTGCTAAAATTTTAGGTTATGCATTTTAATGTGACTGTCCACTCACACTACGAAATCTCTATATGGATACACACATACTTGCCGAATCGTTTCCAAGCCATTGTGCTTATATCCCTCCACTAAAAATAATTGCCCAAATATGTTTTTTTTTGTTTTTTATCAAAAACTAAATAATTTCAATTTTTTTTTAAGTTACTCCGAATATATTATTCTAACAAATATTAGTTTTTCATCAAGATGATGAAAGTCCTTTAAATGAAATAAAATAAAATAATGATCATATCCCCACCCTTTCCCAATCTACCATATGTAAAAAATGTCATTTTTAATTGCAATTATTTCATGTTTGGTGTGATAAATCGTCATCAAATTTTAACAGTATGTGTATTATGCTTTTAATGACTTATATTCCAAGTTTCAAAAACTTCTTGAATTTTTTGCATTTGTGAAAGAACTACCTTAAACAAATAAAATTATAATAAAATAGAAATTCGATACCGAATATGGCTAGAAATTATTACCTATTGTGTCTTCTGTTCTTGAAATTGAAATATTTTTTGAATTAGATATTTCCCTGGAAGAAGAACTAATATTTAATTTAGAATGAAAGTCTGAAGAGGTAGAAGTATTTAAGTCTTCTCTTTGAATCGATTTCTCAAAGGAAGAATTTAAGCTTCTGCGGGTTGAATATTTCGAGTTCATTGTAACCTCCTTAGTTTTTTCAATTAAAGTCCATGCTTGAAATTGGTCTTTATAGATTTCAGGAATTTTCGAAAAATTCATTTGAGATAAACAATTATTACTAATTACTATCTTTTCTTTCTGTTTATCAGGGATATCTTTATTCTTAATAGAATTTTCTAAACTTAGAGTATCTTTTTTCTCTTCAATATTAAGTTGATTTACTGAGTCCTGAAGAACTCCTGAACTTTTTTTACTTGATAAATCTATAAATTCTTTATCGGAAGTAATATAATTTTCAGAATCACTAATGTCAGGAGTAGTAGAAGATTCATCACTATCACTTTCAGAATCACTATATTTTTCATCATTAAATTCATCCGCTCTAAATAAAGAAGCTCTTGAATATTCTTCGAAACATTTATTTTCTTCAAGTTGTTCAGAATAAACTTCCAAGATAAAACGGGATAGTAGAACTGGTGATAAACCAATTTCATCAGCTATTCTTAAAATAATTCCTGGAGGTTCATTTCTTGCAACTTCATCGGTAAATCTAAAACAATGATTAAAACATAAATAAATTTAAATATTAAAGATTATTGTTAAAAATGCTTCGTTTGTTATATAGCTAGCTTACTATAACAGAATAACGAATTTATCTATATCCAATTTCAATGAAGAAGTTCTTGGAAGAATCGGAGAAAGAAGAATCTTGTGGAAGAGTCTGAGGAAGAGAAGAGGTCAGATGATGGGGCACACACTGAGACATGGGGGACTGCTTAGGGATATCTTGGAGGGGGAGGTGGGAAAGAAAAGGGGAAGGCACAGATCAGAATATTTCAACCAAATTAAATGGGAGATAAATTTAAAAAACCTATTTATTAGTTGAATAAAAGATTTCACTGTCGATGGTAACAGAATTGTTTTTATTTTAGGTTAAAAATAAAATGAGAGAGTCTTCTGTTTTTTAAATAAAATAATTTTTAATTATTTCTAGAGACTATAGTTTCGAAGGCATTGCCTTCATCATCAGTCTATCACAAATATTTCAAATTAGTTACAAATTAAGATTTATACATAGAAAATTTTGAAAAATATATAATGTCTTTTTCTTCATGTTTCCTCTTGGGAGATTAGAATATTCTAATCTCCCAAGAGGAATCATGAAGAAAAAGACATTATATATTTTTCAAAATTTTCTATGTATAAATCTTTAATTTGTAACTAATTTGAAATATTTGTGATAGACTGATTGATGAAGGCAATGCCTTCGAAACTATAGTCTCTAGAAATAATTAAAAATTATTTTATTTAAAAGACAGAAGACTCTCTCATTTTATTTTTAACCTAAAATTAAAAAACCTAATTTATCGATCGGAGAATTTACCACTGCTCGAAGCCCCTAAAAACAGTAAAATGGATATTGGATTGTATCTAAGTTTCTGAGATTTGGCTCGTGATCCCGGCTTCTTTCCTTCTATTCTGTTCTTTTCACGATGGAGGGGCCATCCTATACAGGCCTTTAGGGGATGCGGCTTCTGGTGTATCTCCTTCTCACATCAATATCATTAAAAAAAAAAAAGAAATTATGCTTTAAATTATGGGTTTAATATGCATTGCATATTATGTAGAGTATGATGTCTCCAACTTTTGGAATCGCGATATCTCAGAAATGGTGATTCGTAGAAAAAAAAGTATAGAAACATTTTTGTAGAGAATTGCATGATCTGCAACTTTTCTCTGACCTATTTTACGAGAACACTTATCGTTTAATCTTGTTAATATATATTGTCTTGTTTATATATAATATTTTCGATAGATTTAAGAGCACTTAGAGAATCTGAACAAATTAAAAATTTGTTATGATTTAATGATTTATTTTTCTTGAGGATTGTCAGTCACTCTTTGTATTCA
This sequence comes from Forficula auricularia, assembly GCA_024734495.1. Lineage (NCBI taxonomy): Eukaryota > Metazoa > Arthropoda > Insecta > Dermaptera > Forficulidae > Forficula > Forficula auricularia. The sequence goes on along the minus strand of JALMQS010000153.1, from coordinate 23,540,937 downwards.
AGTTATATTTTGCCTTTTATTTTTTAAATTACCTTTTATATAAATTATGTTTTGATTTAATATGTTTCCTGTGACTCATTTTCATCTTCTCTCTAAAGTAATGGGAATATATGCTTGAAATTGTTTCTTTACAGACACTAAAATATGAACAAAATATTCAATTAATAACGTAAATAATTAATAAGTTGTTGTAGGGAAATAAGGACAATAGCTTATGCAAATATTTTTTATTTTATGCCAACGTTTCGTCAACTTTGTTGACTTCCTCAGGAGACTCAAACAAATTAATTTCTTTGCCAAATATGCAAAGAGATTAATTTGTCAGCTTTGTTGACTTCCTCAGGGCTCAAACAAATTAATCTTTTTGCCAAATATGCAAAGATATTAATTTGTCAGCTTTGTTGACTTCCTCAGGGCTCAAACTAATTAATCTCTTTGTCCAATATGCAAAGAGATTAATTTGTCAACTTTGTTGACTCTCTCAGGACTCAAACAAATTAATCTCTTTGCCAAATATGCAAAGAGATTAATTTGTTTGAAATTCCTGACGAAGTCAACAAAGTTGACGAAAAGTTAGCATAAAATAAAAAATATTTGCATAAGCTATTGTCCTTATTTCCCTACAAATTATTAATTTAATCGATGGACATAAATAATAAGACATATGGGTTTAAATTCTTACTCTGGATATTTTTCATGTAAAATAGTATCCAATTTTCTAAATGGTCCTATAAGTGATCCTTTATAATTTTGAATGTCATTTATTATACTTTTATATATTTCTAATTTCATTTTCAAATCATATAATATTCATAATTCAACATTTAAATAAATATACATTTAATTCCCGTAAACGTTTCATGAAATTAAATTTAATGAACTTAGCTCTTATATAATCAAAATGGGGAATGTTAAATCTTAATATATTCATTTATTTATATATACATAATTTTGAAAAAATAATCTAGTAAATTATAGAATATTTAATAATTAAAAAGTACTAATAATTTATTAAAAATAAATTGCTTTTTGTAAAATCCGGGAAGACTAAATGAACGTGAACATAGGAAAAATAAAGCAACCTACATTTGCTTTATGTCATTCTTTCTTTGAGCTGTCAAATGTAAATTCAAAATCTATAATTAAACTTTTAGAATATTCTTCTTCTTTACTTTGAAAAAAAGTCAATCAATATACACTTGCAAAATTTTTTATTATTATAAATATAAATAATAATATAAAATAATTTAAAAATGACAGAAATATACGTAAATGCTAGTGGGCCAGCATTGTCATTTCTTTTATATGAAAATGTAAAGAGTCTGTATGATCAGGTAACAAATTAAAAATATATATTCAATACTATATATAATTCTATCTTTCTCTATTTGCCGGAGTCACTCACTATTCCAGTCAAAAACAGATTTTGTCTTTAAGGGCGGTGATTATTAAAGTGAGACCATTCTTTTGTATTATATTAACTTTAATAATTTATTTACACCTATTTTAGGACGTTTTACCATACTATGAATCATCAGTACTTTTACAAATAATTAATATACAAATCACATTAACAATATGTATGCTGTCTCGGGGACTCCCCGCTCCGTCCAACTTGATCACTTTACCCAATGTTTTTTTTTCCACTTAAGGTCAAAATTTAAATTCTTATCATTTATTCCCTTTCTACAACCACTTTCCCAAAGTTCATTTCAAAAATAGAACCAAAGTCGATTTTCTAAATAATGTAATCACCGAGGGGTTATCCGCGATTGGAAGTAGGTGTACACCTCTTTGGAAGTATTTTCGAAGTACTTGGAATTATTTGAGAGCACTTGGGAATATTTGGAGGCACTTTGAGATATTTGGAAGTACAAGTGGAAGTAGATGTACAGCATATTAGGTCGCGGTTCACCCCTCGGTAATCACTATTAAATTGAAAGGTTCTTTTTACCGAGAGTAGCAAAATTTTCATGGTACTTACGTATTAACACCACCGCAGCAGATTTGGCGGTTTTTAAATTTCGCCAATCTACACCTAAAATTTTTGAGATAAATAATAAAATAAAATAAATAAGTTCCCCTCTGTCCAAAAACAACTTGAATAGGTTCGGTTTATGATCTCGGTTCGATTAGATAAAAAAATGCGTTCCCAATCAAACCTTGCAAACAACTTGAATAGGTTCGGTTTATGATCTCGGTTTTATTAGATAAAAAATGCGGGTACATTAACGCCACCGCAAGGTTTGTTTGGGAACGCATTTTTTATCTAATCGAACCGGGATCATAAACCGAACCTATTCAAGTTGTTTTTTGACAGAGGGGAACTGATTTATTCTATTTTATGATTTATCTCAAAAATTTTAGGTGTAGATTGGCGAAATTTAAAAACCGTCAAATCTGCTGCGGTGGCGTTAAGTTAACCATTTTTATAAATTAAAGAAGACAATAAAAGAGTGTATCTTCTGCTCAAAAATGAATTTTTTATTTATTTATAAGAGACCATAGTTTCGAGCACTTTGCCCTATGAGTGAGCTCACTTTCATACATCAATTCCTGTTAATCAATTGTATTAGACTTAGGGCCAGTTGTATGTCGGTTGGTAAACTCTTTTTAAACGAAAGTGCCTGTCATCTGATTGGGCATCCCACCGGACATAAGGTGAATTTTAAGGTTTTACCCTTTGCCAACGTTTAAAAAGAGTTTACCAACCGAATTACAACTGGCCCTGTTAGTTCGATGAAACGTCTGGAAAATAGCTGTAAATAAATGAATTATTGCTGACAATTTCAAAGAAAAAATGTTATATTCTAATATTCAGAAGCTTGAACACAATATTGCTTTCTGGCTGCATTATTTCCGTCAGCAAGTAAAGAAAAAACAAGATTTTCAACAGCAGTAGTCAAGTCACAAATATACTACATTATTTGTTGTATTATTCGCATCCATAATAAATTTGTAACAGGAATAGCAGGGAATTGGACAAAAATTAAAAACACAGAGTTTTATTAAATGGTCCAGACGTTCCGTCAATTTAATAAAAAACTCTGTGTTTTAAATTTTTTTCCATTTCCTGCTATTCCTGTTACATACTACATTATTATTCAATGGAAAACTGATGCAACGGTAGCCCAAGTATAATGTAAACTACAAATTCCGAATTAAATAATTTTTTGAATTGTAATTCTCTTAAAAAACGACATTTCGAAGGGTCTTATCTCCTTCAAGAATTTAAAAATATCAACAAAGAAACCTGGTCGGTTTTTAAGGACGTTCCCTAATATAGCTCAGATGCATTTCGCTCTTTTCCCTACTATCACATGCCCAGAAAGACAAAAATATTTTCACTTCGTCGTTTCTCGGATCTGGCAACTTTGCATTCTTACTGACGTTAAAAGGCAAAGAATAAAAAAAAAACACTTCATGAGAACAGTATAGTTAGTTTGAGAGAATTAGCTAAAAATCTGAAATGCACCAGCTGCAGAAGTTTTTTAGATATGGAAAAATTGAGCGATTTTAGTGCCACGTTGCCAAGTCGCCATCTCTCACTTGCCATGCCATGAAAGAAAAAACGAAAACCATCAAAAGTACTTAACTTTTAACATTTTTCATACAAAAAGAATTCCGCTTGATACAATTATTTTAACAGAAAAATATTTGTTATAACTTCAGTTAATGAATCACAGTTTTTAAAAATAATTTCAAGAAAATTACGATTTTTATTTAATGAAACAGTCATTTTAACATCAATCAGGATAGGGTTAAATATGCAAATTTCAAAGGTCAATATTTAGAAATTTACTGCCGCAAGGACTATTGAAAAAAATTTCTACCTATAATGAACACTTATAAATATGTGTATTCAAAGTTTTAAAAGGATTGCAAGAAAATCGATTTATTAGGGAACGTCCTTAAGAGAATGAAAATGATGTTCTAAAAAATTATTTAAATCGGAATTTGTAGCTTTCTTTATCCTTGGACTACCTTTTCATCAATTCCCTAATGACTTCTACCAAAATAAAATACTTCTAATATTATTATTTCTTTTTAGGAGGGCTTTCTAACAGGGGAAATAATAAATCAGATCACTGAATGCATTAGTGATTCTCAAATAAGCAACCAAAAAAAAGAGACTTTTATAAGTAAACTAATCTTTTTAATATATTTACTTTAATAAAATCTTCATTCTATTGATTTTATTAATTTTTTTTATAAATATTAATTCTTTAATGCCACTTCCCAATAATATTGAAATCTATGATAATATTGGAGAAATCAACATAAAGAATTTAAAAAATTTTGTAAAAACTAAAGAAAATGAAATATAAATTATATTTTTACATATTAATTAAATTATTATTTTAAAAAATTTAGGTTTTGCTATCAGCTGCTTTTTGAATCATGCACGCAGTGGACTTTATAATGCTTCTTCTATTTATTAGTCATGATAGAATTAATTAACACTAGACTACGATTTTATAATTCTAATTTTGATTGATGTTAAAACTATTTAACTTATAGGGACACCTTTAATTGAAAAGTTTTGTTTTGCCGAGAGTAGCAGAGTTGATTCACAAAGAGAAACAAAGAGGTTGTCCTCTGTTTGATGCAAATAAACATACACACATATATCGACTCACTCATCATCAAAACAGCCAGAACCACTGGACATAGAAACATGAAATTTTGAGAGGATATTACATCTATGACATAGGGGCTCACTAAGAAAGGATTTTTCGAAATTCGACCCCTAAGGGGGTCAAAGGGGGCAAAGTGTGTTTTCACTGATTATGCGATATCTCTTAAGGTCGATAAAATATCTATTTGATTTTTACTTATAAAAATACTATATTAAAATATCTAAAAACTAATTTCAGGATTTTTTGAAATTCGACCCCTAAAGGGGTCAAAAGGAGCAAAATATCTTTGCAATATGTTTACACTAATTATGAATTTTCAATTAAGAACGATAAGATATCTACTTGATTTTTACTTAATAAAATTCTAAATACAAATATCTAAAAAGTAATTTCATTTTTTTTTGAAATTCGACTCCCAACTATCCAAAATGTGAGTGGGGGCAAAAGTTAAAACTCTCTCCTATCTTGATCAAATTTTGTAGAGTTATTCTTGATTACTTTAAGAAACTATTCTTGTAAAAATCAACTATCAAAATTGACTGTATGGGGGCGAAGGGAGGTGGGGGGGGGGAATATAGAAATTTTTAGCTTTTTTGTACATTTACTCTTTAGAAAACTGAGAGATAAATATTATTTTTTATGGGGTCAATACCGTATGGATATTGGACCAAGTCTTCGAAACTATAGTCTCAAACAAATAATAATATATATACAGATACATAATTTCGATATATATGTGTGTATGTTTATTTGCCACAAGCAGAGGCTCTTTGTTTCTCTTTGTGTATTGGGACACCCTTTAGATTTATATAAAAGTAAATGTTTTTCTGTTTTATTTACGGGGAAAGCTTTCGTAGCCTTTTTGGTAGTTGAGTTTTTTTTTTTTTTTTGCTAGTTTTAATAAAAGAGTGATCGATCGATGATTATTTAAAATATTTTTTTTTGTTATAAATATTTTGAAAAAAAATCAAGAGATTATCTTCTAATGTATCCGAGCTTATTGTATGATATTTTTTATACAGGGTGGGGCATAAAGATCTACCACATTTTGAAGAGGTATAAAAAAATGAAAAAATTTAACCTGAAAAAACTGAATATATTTTTGAAAAGAACCTAAAATATTTTTTTTTAATGTGTTAAACATTATTAGACAACAAAAGGGGGGACCAAAAATGAAAATTCTAGCCCTTTTGACCAAATTCAACCAAATTTTGTATACATATTTCTGTGGACTCCAGAAAGCTAGAAATGCAAAAACTAAGCAAATTTTGTATACATAGTTTGGCTAGAATTTTCATTTTTGACCCCCCCTCCCCATTTTGGGTGGTTAGTTTTTTCATTTCTAGCCTTCTGGGGGTCCACAGAATGTTTTTTTTTATAAACAAAATTTGGTTAAGTTTGGTCAAAAGGACTAGAATTTTCATTTTTGACCCCCCCCCCATTTTGGGTGGTTAGTTTTTGCATTTCTAGCCTTTTTGGGGTCTACAGAATATGTATGCAAAATTTGGTTGAGTTTGGTTTAAAAGGCTAGAATTTTCATTCTCCCCCCCCCTTTAATGTTTAAAACACATTAAAAAAAAATTATTTAATGTTCTTTTCAAAAATAAATTCATTTTTTTTCTAGTTAGATTTTTTCATTTTTTTATATCTCTTCAAAATGTGGTAGATCTTTATGCCTCACCCTGCAGAAGGGCTGTATTCTTCCCCACGGGAATATTGAACCCGGGAATCAGGGCCAATAGCTTGTCCTCCGAGGCGAGACCAATAGGCATATAGGTATAATCATCGTTGAGTACACAGTCCTAAGACTGGTTTGACGCAAGTACCCATCTCTACTCCGCTCTGTCCCAGCTGTTTGACCTCTCTAAATGTCTCGCATCCCATATCCCTAATTATTTGATCGAAATATTCTAATCTGGGCCTTTCCCATCTCTCCTTCCAAGATATCCCTAAGCCAGGGGTCGGGAACCTTTCGGAAACGAAGAGCCATTTCAACAGAAAACGTACAAGATATAAAATTTAGGGAGCAGCAATTTTAGTTTTTAAATTATTTCAGTATTTACAAACACATATTATATAGATTTTGTTTTTTGTGGGTACAAGAAATAAAACGACATTTTTTTCTAATTTTTAATTTTAATAATGTAAATAATATTACAATTATTTATTTTAATATTAATTTCACATTCAATGCGATTTTTGGATCCGTTAGTCTGTTTCTATGTTTGTTTTTTAGTTCATTATATAGAAAAATTGTTCACAATTGTATGTGGATCCAAATAAGGTCAAAATCTCAAAAGCTAATCTCTTGACATTTGAATATAATGACCTGTGGTTTTTCCTCCATAGTTGTCTCATTTTTTTCAACATGTGCTACCATTTCCTGAAGTTTTTGCATCCAGATACTTTTATTCTGAATTTCCAAAATCTCCATTTGCAGATCTGCAATAGATATCCAGGAAAAGTTTTGATGTCTATTAATTTTAAATCACACTTCAGTGGATGTAATAAAAATTTCATCATCGCTTGATCTTTTCTAAAATCTTGAAATCTATTTGAAAACGAAACTAAAATAAAATTAATCATTTCAGCGAATATTTTGCAATCAATTTTTTCTTGATTTAAACTCAATCTATAATTTCTTAGATTTTTCAAAAATACTGTTGCCATAGCAGATTTATTCTTAAAAATTTAAGAGCCGCACATATTTCATCTAAGAGCCGCAGGTTTCCGACCCCTGCCTTAAGCAATCCCCCATGTCTCAGTGTGTTGTCCCCCATCATCTGACCTCTTCTCTTCTTCAGACTCTTCCACAAGGTTCTTTCTCCGATTCTTCCAAGAACTTCTTCATTTGTAATTTTATCCATCCATTTGATATTCATCATTCTTCTGTAGCACCACATTTCGAAAGCCTCTAATCTCTTTCTCTCCGCTTCTCCAATCGTCCAGGTTTCACATCCATACATGGCTATGTTCCATATAGAATATGTCTTCAATAGCATTTTCCTGTTTTCTAAGCTGATTGAGGAGGAGCATAGCAGTTTTTGTTTTGAATTAAACCCCATTTTAGCTTCGGTATAACACGCATAAAAATTTAAAACTCAAAAATTTCATCTTTATCATTGAAAATCAAGTAAACCTACATCCAAGCCATATGGTTTAAATAGAATTCTTTGAGAGTTTAAAAAAAAACTCGAATTACTATTCACGATGAATACAACCCTTCTGACATAAAATCAAAATAATTTACCAAATAACAGCTCGTAATCTCGTGATTTTTCCAAGAAAGTTGAAACTTTTCTCGTCAAATATAACTTTTATATTCAAATCAATTTTACCTGAAACATGACTCTTGAAGGAAGTTTCATATAAATCCATGACTCAAAAGAGTTGTTAATGCTAGAAAGAATAATCTAGTTGTAATTTTTAACCAGACTGAAAATAATTATAGTACAAGATCCCGACTTAGGTCGACCTTCACCTATCGAGTTTCCTAATGAATTAATATTTTGATAATATAATGTATTAATAAACAAATGTTAGGGTCGACATCCAATTTCCCTGCATAGCTATTTTATCTAATTTATTAGATTTATTTATTTTATTTATTTTTTTATTTTATTTTTTTATTTATCTACATTTTCATATATAACAATAAAGGAAACTCTTTAACTATAAAACACTAATTCGAAATTACTTGTTGATACCTGAAATTATGCAGGGAAAAAAGATGGCGACCCAACTTTGGCATTTTATATACATATTTACCCTCGATTGGTAATATATTTATCTGGAAACTCGATAACTACATTTATGTAATAAAATTAACAACTTTAATTTTTTATTAAAAATAGCTATGCAGGGAAATTGGATGTCGACCCTATCAAGTTTTATTTATTAATACATTATATTATCAAAATATTAATTTCATTAGGAAGCTCGATAGGTGAAGGTCGACCCAAGTCGGGATTTTAGACTATTAGAATGTATTTATTAATATTAATAATAATAATTTTATTTAAGGAAATAGTCGGATGGTATAGTTTTCGAAGAAATTATTCTCTTACACCTTTTCTCCGAACTAAATTAATTTATAAACAATTACTGAACTTTCTTTCTCCAAACAATCCTGAACTGTTTGTTATGTGTCTCTTAAACACAATGATATCTTCCAGTGGCTCAACACACGTTTTTAATTTAAAATTTACAAGATTTAAACATGGGTCAGTATAACTTGAATTTATAAACATTTTTAGTATAATTTTAATATTATTATTATGTTTATTTATATTATATAATTTTTGAATTTTATTGGAATTGGAGATTGAAGTTGTAAAATGAGAACACTATCGTGGATAGTATTATATTATTAAGTTTAATTAATAATTAATTGGCAGACAGTCCATGGATTACTATTTCGCTGCAGTTCCAAAAAAATACAAAAATCATATAATATAAATAAATTAAAAACAGGAACATTCCATATAATAAATTATATTTTAAAAAACTAAAAATCACGCTTCTAAAAAGTACAAAATAATGTAATACTTAATCAAAAAGTGTGGGGCGCAGAAACATTATTCTTCTTAAGGTGCCAATCCGTGACGAATATTGGCTATCATCATGGCAATCCTCACTTTATCAACAGCAATACGGAAGAGTTGTTTGGAGGTCTTGTTGAACCAGGTCCTGAGGTTCTTCAACCACGATATCCTTCTTCCGGGGCCTCTTTTTCCGAAAATCTTCCCCTGCAGAATAGATTGAAGCAAAGCATACCGGGTTTCGTTCCTCATAATATGACCCAGGTACTGCAATTTTCGGACCTTGATGTCATCCACCACTTCGAGGTCCTTCTTCATTCTTTGAAGAACTTCGGCATTAGTCATTCGTGCTGTCCAGGGAATTTTAAGGATTCTTCGATACAGCAACATCTCGAACGCGTTTATCCTCTTAATAATGGCCTCGTTCAAGGTCCAAGACTCTACACCATACAAGAGGACAGAGAAGACATAACAACGCAGAAGTCTTGTTTTTAAATCAAGAGAGAGATTGTGGCTCTTGAAGAATCTGCTCATCTGATTGAAGGCGGATCTAGCTTTCCCAATGCGAGATTTTATTTCTTGAGTGTCGTTCCAGTCCTCATTCACGATGGTGCCGAGGTAGTTGTAGTGGTCCACTCTCTCAATTGCAGCTTCGTTGACATAAAGTTGACCTCCCGTGATCTTCTGCTTACTAATTATCATGAGCTTGGTTTTGTTGTCATTGATATCCAGGCCATACCGCTTGCTGTGATGAGTTATTTTGTCCAGAACCATATATACTTTTAATTAATTTCGACACGCCTTTTTTTGATTAAGTATTACATTATTTTGTTCTTTTTAGAAGCGTGTTTTTTAGTTTTTTTTTAAATATAATTTATTTTTTTACTTTTTAGTCTTAATTATTATTATAGAGAAAAGTTTGCTGAATTTAACAGAATGAAATGTATTTATTTTTAATTATTAGATGCTGTTTTGAGAGATGTAAGCCCTTTGAACCAGATGTGGTGTTCAAATGAAGACACGGAATTTTATTCTGGTTGAATAATGAGATGTATTGTCTTGTTTAGTTGTTTTATTTTCAAATCACGAGACGGTTTCGGCGGAGACTTTCCACCATAATCAATCTATGAAGTTAAATTAAAATAAAATAAATAAATACTAAAAATCCAAGCTTGGTAACGAATTCCTTGTCTTCATTTGAACACCACATCTGGTTCAAAGGGCTTACATACCTCAAACAGCATCTAATTATTATACATAAGCCATCAGCGCCTTCATCAGTATTTATTTTTATATAATTTCATTTAAATTGAGTATGTAAACAATTATTTTTATAGAGAAATGTTTGTGGAATTTAAGAGAACGAAAGTCATATGATACATACATTCATACATACATACATACAGGTGAAGATAATATAAAGCTTGTAAAAATTAACAATATTATTAATATTGTTATGCAGTAATGGAATTTTTGATTTGCTATTTTCCTGTCCAAATACCTGCTAACATACTTGATTAATTATTAATATGTTTTATTTTTTTATTTTTTAGAAAATTGGAGAGTATTCCATTGAAAATTCTTAATCTTGGAGAAACGTCACAAAATGTATATAAAACAATTTCAAGTACAACATCTTTATCGGATTCCTTCAATAACATAATATCCAGACTTAAGTAAATGAATTTACAATATTACATGTTATATTGAAAAATGTAGGGTTCAGAACTAAAGTGATATTGGTAATTTTATTTTAATTGCAGTAAGGTAAAAGCACCAGTAGTGGCCATGTACCAGTGAGTGGGTCACATGCAAGAAAAAGTGAAACTTTATATCAGGACTCTGGATAACTGCTGTTTGCTGTTGCGGTGAATTAATAATTTCAAATGATAAATTAATATCTAAATGTTAGATCACTCGCATCCATAATAAATACTAATTAAAACAGGAATGGTAGGGAATTGGACAATAAATAAAAAACAAAGTTTTCATTAAATGAGAGAATGTTTCAGTCGATTTATTTCGACTTCCTCAGTGGCCCATCTTATCACTCTTTGTCAATAAACAAGTCCACTATGCGACTGAAACATCTTTAATCTTTTACTTTACCATACAGGGTATGGTAAGTATTGTAATCGTGCATGAAAAAAGTTGATTTTTTTTCATATTTTGAAATATCTCAAAAACGGCTGAAGCTATTTTGATTAAAAAAATTGAGCTATGGCATTTCTCTCTACAAAAAAGCTAATAAGTGAACATCGACAAAATTATATTTTTCGAGATAATAATTATTTTGTCAAATGTTCGTTATGTCTGTCTAGTTGTCTAGTTGTCTGTGCCTACCAAATTTTTGTGGACGATCTTGCTCAAAAACTAGTGTGAATATCGAAACCAAATTTCACATGTAGTTTTGATCCTTTGAGATTAGGAGCTGATTAGATTTTGGTGCATATCGACCCAAAATTAAGGGGGTGGAGGGGAGGGGTTAAAAATTAAAAATCTAGGCCTTTGAGCAAACTCAACTGAAATTTTGTATACATAATCAGTGGACGACTAGAAGTATAAAAATCGCAAAAACTAACCTCCTACCTACATGATTATAAATAATTTTAGAGGCCAGGTTAGTATGGTAAAGTCAAGTGGATAGCCACATCAGAACATGTCAACTTATTTATTATTTCTACAAAACATTCTTGGCCTCAATTAATCAACAATCTTGAACTTTTTTCCCCCTTTAACAACAAGTCTCGAAATCTCAATTATCTAGGAGCCCGGGTGAGCAGAGGAAATATGCCCAAGTGAAGAAGATAGCAAAGGTCTCGGGATGTCATTGAGACGTAAAAGTGGAACAAGAAATATATGTCCAAGGACTGTAAGACCTGCATACGGCCCATGACATACGAGACCAATCTCAGGACTCAGTTTAAGAGATAACAGTTCGAAATGAAAACATCTAGAAATCAATGTGGAATCATTGACATTAAAGTGGACAAAAAAAGATGCCGAGAGAGAGTGGTACGAACATATCATGCGAATGGACGATGAGAGACTCGCCAAACAAGCTCTACTGTCCAAACCATTCATAAATAGACCTCTTGGAAGACCTCCAAAAAAGATGAGTTGACGATTGGCAAAACTCAAGGAAGACTCATAGGAAATTGCACAGGAGAAATCATAAATTACAGAAGAAGAAGAAAAATAATTATTCTCTCCAAGTCTGAAACAGATATTGGTTTGTAATTTTCGTTCTTGCACTACCATACTAAATCATCCACGCCCTTTTAGAGTACATAATTTTCCATCGATTGATGTATTAGCCTAATAAGAACAGGGTTATGCAACGGTGCAATGAATGAGGCTCTATATGTCTTGATGTTTTTGATCTAAACATCGAAAAAACATTTTTGGTCTATTTTGAGATGCCATAGATATGAAACACTACATTTTTGAAAACAAAATATTTCTCACTTAATATAGAAAACAGCTTCCTCTTTGATTTTCAATTTAATATTATCGCTTGTTGTGACTTTATAAATTAATTACAATCAAATTTTAATTGTATTTTGAGATCCTTTGTTAATTATTTCATTATTATTAGTTTATTATTTGAACTTTTATAAGAAAAGATTGTTAATATAAAAAACTAAAGCGCAAACACATATCTCGTGTGTCTCCTTAAATAAAACTCTCCCCCCCCTTTCCCTCGTATTATCACATTTTTGAAACATTATTTTATTATATATTGATTTGATTGTGATTGATTGATGAATAACTGGAAATGAATAGAGTAAAGGTGCATAGTTTCACAGTGAATGAAATGAAACTCAAAGAGAGAGTCTTAATGTGAAACCTACCAAGTATTTTTATCCAAATAATTTTAAAAATACACACCAAGCACTAACACCAAATCCCTTAAAAACTACAGGCTTATTATAAGAAATTAATATATTTCGGATTATTAGTCCACCATCAGAGCTTGCTAAGTTACACAAAACTCCTGATGATGGACTAATAATCCGAAATATATTGAGTTTGTATAAACCTCTTCGAGTTTTATTTCATTCACTGTGAAACTAATACAACTTTTTACTCTATTAACTAACATCATGTTTCACCCAAAACCTACACCACTTTCCATAAGTAAAAAACATAACAACTGGATATAGTAAAGGCAAAATCAAAACTAAATTATTTTAAAGGATTAAATATATAAAAACATACTTTTATAGTTTTTTTTTTTTTTTAGTAATAAACCGAGTTATTTAATTCAGCAAATAATTGAAGTGAAAAATCAAAAAAGGCAGTTTTTTTTTTCATTAAGGTAGTTGTTTCGGGACAATACTAGCAAAAATTAATGCTAGATTATATAGAAAAGAGAATAAGGATTCTTAATTCGTAAGCCTAAGACTTTTTGCTGTTTATGTACCGACTTCTAGCCAATCCCGTGCTTGTTTGACAAATCTGGCACCATTGTAAGAGATTGAATATTTTTATATTAAAATGACAGATAAAATACATTTTAAAAGTTAAAAATTTCTATAAAAATCGTTTTGTTATTTTTTAATAAATGTAATCAACGCCTACGTTACACCTTATGAAAATTATAATTTTGAAAAAAATCTAGCGCATGCGCGCTTATACATCTTTCGCTGGTTAAATAAATGCGCTGTTGCCAAATTGTTTTTTAGTGTAAATTTTTTTTATACATTTTCATTATTTATTCCTTATTATCTCAGAAACTGTGTTGTAACTATGAATCAAAATTGTCTTAAAATATGTATTGGTTATTGTTTAATGTTGGTTTAGTTTTTATAACAATGGTAAGAAGGGTTTCTTAATTATAATTAAATATGTATGTAAATTTTCCGAAATACTCGTATAGTGCAATGTATAAAGAGCCTGAAAAACTCGTATTTTTGAAATTGAATATCTCCGGAACTGTATGGTTCATAAATTTCGTTTTGCCACCAATCGATGCAGAAGTATTTAAATAATAATCTGTCTAAATTTCTAAAAAATCCTAAGAAAACGCATTTGGCGGAACAACTACCTCCATTCGTAAACATATAACTAAAAATATCCCATTCCATCGGATTTAATAGATGAGACCATCTTAGGACTTTCTGCGTAATTATTAGTGCCTGGCCACCGAGCGATGCTCGGTAAATTTCTTCTGCTTCAGTTGACAGGCTGGCATATTAATCCCCGAAATCCCCCCCATCGCCCCCGTCAGACCCCCACCACTTCACCCCACATCCTGCACCCCCCCCGACCCCCAATCACTGCACCCCACCTCCTGCACCCCCGCTACAATATCTGCCCCCGTCCACCCACCCAGCTTTTGCATTTCTAGCTTTAAGCGGTCCACAGATTATGTGTATATAGGTAGATAAATGTACACGGTATAATTATTTTTTTTTTAATTAAATAACAATTTTTGAGTTCATCAATTAAATTGTCAAATTAATATTTGTGGGATTTAAAACTCGATTTTTAATCAATTAATTGCCCATTTTTTTTTTTTGGCGTTTCGGCCATTCTAGCCATAAGCCATTTACGATACTAATTATTTCATTTAAATTTGTCTCTACCTCGGGGGTCAGATTTTAGCCGGATGCCTCGAGTCGGATTCGAACTCGGGTCTTCTTGGTTAGCTGGCTGACATGCTACCGCCTAGCCTACCAGACCCCCCCCCCCCCCGCCCAATTTTTAATATATAATAATAATTGTAATAATCTTATTGTGGGATATAAAATTAAAAAAACAATTATTTATTATTGAAGGAGACAATAAAAGAGTTTAGGATATTAGATAAAGAACTTTAGGATATGAAACTATTTTCAAATCCTCTAGAACATTGGGATCTGATATTAGCAATAATAAGAAAGACAAAATTCAAAAAATGGACAAAAAAGGTGTCTATTCCATAACATGGAGAATGTGATTCGACCTATATAGGAAAAACAGAACGAAATTTAAACACGCGCATTTCGGAACACAAAAGGATTTTTAAAGGGGGTTCAGGCATAGTGCATTTGCAGACCATCTTAATTTCCGAGAAACATTGTTTTCCAGATGAATCAAATATTAAATTAATTAGATCAGAATTAGATCCCTTAAAAATTAGTATTTTCGAATCGTTAGAAATTTTAAAATCATACAATAATTCACCAAAAAATTCTTAAATCGTAAAATAGAAATTCCCGAAAAGCTTTATTTTAAAAATAGCTGCTAAAATATAAACTTCACGAACGCCAACTACAGTCAAAATAATAAAACAAGTATAAGTGTCAATTCTTAACTTGCCCACTCTATGTAATTTATAACCTTAACACATGAAAAATGTAAAACTTTCATTCATAAATTAATTCCTGTGAATACATTGTAATAGACTGATGAAGAGGGCAAAGCCCTCGAAACTATAGTCTCGTTATAAATAAATAAAATTTATAATTCCAGCAGAAGACACACTCTTTTATTGTCTCCTTCAATATATAAAAATTCTGCTACTCTCGGCAAAAACTTTCAATTTAATTATTTATTAAAAGGAAATTTAATAAAAATGTAAATATACATTTTAATCGAGACAACCACCTGTGAATAATTATTTCAATTAACAAAAAACCATCAAAAACAACTTAGCCGAAGATGAGACCGTGACAGATCGAATGTCCAACACAAAACCCTCCTAACCCGTGAATTTCATCCAAATGGTTAGGTTTCGAGAACCCGACCGTATATATATATATATAATTTTTTCTCGTTCAATATAATAAGATTATTATTGTAACAATGAATGGTATTAGCAAGTACTCAAAGTAGTCATTTCAAGAGCTTTTAGTAAATGTCTATAGTTGAATGTCAAGTTCAAGGTCCTCTCTGGTTGGTCACCTATTCATTCAATCTAAAGTAAAGGGTAGAGGGTTGAGGGTGGATTCGAGGGGTGGCTTTAGCAGTAGCTTGGTTGGAGGTGAAGGTCAAGGGGGCGCCTGCTCGTCGGGGGCGACCAAAATCGATAACGACGACAGCTGGCGCCATTCATGAAAATACACACACACATATATACATTTAAATTCGCCGAAATTCTCCTAATTTCAAGGTTAATCATTTAAAACATTCTACTATAGTATGGGGATTTGTACCGTTTGCTTTCTCTATGCGTCATTGATAAATGCCCGGACATTATCCATTTGTCACGTGGTTTGTAATTAAATAGATAAGAGTCGAAATGATGAAAGATAAAATCGCGAACTGTTTGAGTAGAGGGAGGGTCGGGGGAGGGGGACAAGGTCTCAACTTGGCTTCCGTTGAGCGGATGGGGTGTTGGGGGTGGCTTTTTTCTCGAGGGGGTAGTTAGGGGGTGGATGAAGCAGCCGACGCCCAAATCTCTCTGGCTCGTTTTGTGAATGGAAGCTGCGATCGATGCCAGTGCCAGATGGAACATCCCACCACCATCCCCCCGGACCCTCTCCACTCACTCACTCAGCAACCCCTATCCGTCCACCATACACACACACCATACACACATTCATGGAATCAAGTCAATTTCAAAGAATTAGGGAAATTTTTCATTTTCTAGAATTTTATAAATGGATATGGTAGTAAATAATATATTATTGCGCAAATCAAGTTCCCCTTGATTTAGCGGAACATTTTATATCTTATCTTATTATATTATGAGTAGAGAACGGATTTTTATGCAGTAAAAACTGTCAAAATATGCAGTTAAAAATGCTGAAATATGCAAGTAATATGCAGTATACGTTGAAATATGCAAATATTTGCAGTAAAAGATGGCAAAATAAATTTTTTTATGCACTAAAAAATTAAAACTGAAGACAAAAAATAATCTTTATAAAAAAAATAAAACCGACTTCAAAAAAATTAAATGCAACAAATAAAATAAAATACACTAAAAGGTATAAAATAATAATCTAATTTAGTTACAACTGAACGACGAAATATTTACATCAAATTCCTTTTTAAGTCAGTGCCAAACATATAGGTACATTTTATGAATCGAACTCGACGGATTTTACTTAGTACGTTTGGCGGGTACGCTCGCTTATATAGTTTGTTTAGCACCGACTTCAAAAAGTGATTTCATGTTAATATTTCGTCGCTTAGTTATAACTAAATTAGATTATTATTTTATACCCTTTTAGGGTATTTTATTTTTGAGTTTTATTATTTTATTTGTTGCATTTAATTTTTTTGAAGTCGGTTTTATTTTTTTTTTTTTTTTATAAAAATTATTTTTATTTTTCTCTTTTTAGTGATGTTATTAATAGTGACTTAAGATAATACCTTGCATGCATCTCGTAAGAGAAAGCGCCGGGCGAATGAATCAGAAAAATGATAATTAAATTCAATTCATAAATATAGAAATTCTCTCGAAACGTTTGCGGGTTTTAAATGAATATTTTAAGATTTTTTTATAAAAGATTTTATTTATTATAATTTCGATTATTTGCTCATAAGAATTGGAAATTTACATTATTTCGTCATTGATCATATCATCTCAGAACTTGTCCAAATTAATATGGGACCACCCCTAAGGTACCCCTTTCCAATAAAAAAATCATCAAAATCGGTCCACGTGGCAAAAAGCTCTCGCTGAATATACATAAAATAAATAAATAGTTAAATATCTTGACTATCTTGGTCTTATACTGATCCAAACGCAGAAAGAATCATTAAAATCGGTTCATAAAAAAAGAAGTAATGGCTGAACAAACATAACAAAAAAGGTCCAATACCAAAGAAAAAAAACGGGACCAATCGGAAACTATACTGAACCCAATGCAAAAAAATCATCAAAATCTGTTCACAATTGGCGTAGATTTCAGGTAACATAGACACAAAAAAAAATTCAGTCGAATTGAGAACCTCCTCCTTTTTTGAAGTCGGTTAAAAAAGACAACATACTTTTCTTAAACGAGCGCTTTCTCTTTGCCATTCTTAACATTGATTGATAAATGTATTAATGTATGGTATAATGTTGATTAGGAATAAATGGAGAGGAGAGGGTCGCCGTAGCCGCAGCCGCAGCCGCTGCTGCATTGGCAAATGTCAAAAGGTTCTTCGTTCAACTCATTCTGAACTTTTGACCTTTTTCCTATTTCGGTTCATTCATCATTTCCATTTCATTTTATACAAGAGAAGAAAGAAAGAAACATACTACGCACATACTAAAGTAGTAACAAAATTAAAATACAATTCTATATTTAATCGTATCCAGAATTTAATTATTTTACAACAAAAATCGTAAGGAAATTGGATAAATAAATTAATCACAGAGTCATAAAAAGAAACAAAGAGGTTGTCCTCTGTTTGATGCAAATAAATATACACACTAGTGGCGGGCGGGGACTTTTCAAACAGCGGATCATGTCCAAAAAAAACCACAAAGAGAAACAATGAGGTTTTCCTCTGCTTGGTGCAAATAAACATACATACATATCGAATGTTTTCTACATTTGATTCAATCGCGAATCAAATGTAGGGAATTTTTGTCAAATATTGAGTGAAAATAATATCTGAACTTATATATTTCTAACTTGAAATGATGATCTGAAATAAAATTTTTATAATTTTTCTAATTAATATAACAAAGAATAATTGCTATATCAATGAGAATTGTTTTTGACCGCGCTTATTTGGAAAAGATATTTATCACGAGACTACTGCTGATTAGGCTATTGGAGTCTGTGCAGTCTTAAGTCTGGACCAAGAGAGAAAAAGACATCTGAGATTTCAAATTCACTTGGTGATCCATTCGAATGTCTAGCGGGCTATACGCGAAATGAAGTTGGATTGTAGCTAAGTGGATCACATCTTTTTCTCTCGTGGTCCAGACTTAAGACTCCACAGACTCCAATAGCGTAATCCGCAGTAGTCTCGTGATAAAATCTTTTCCAAATAAGCGCTGTCAAAAACAATTCTCATTATTATTCTTTGTTATATTAATTATAAAAATTATAAAAATTTTATACATACATATATATCGAAATTATATATCTGTATATATATATTATTTATTTGTTTGAGACTATAGTTTCGAAGACTTGGTCTTCATCATCAGTCTTTTTTAATTATAAATATTGTTTTTCATGGAGTCAATACCGTATGGAAATTGAAAATTTTCGATCTTTACTTTAGCTGGGAGCCAGTTAAAATTAAAATCATCTTTCAGTTCATATTCATATATAATTTCGATATATACTGTATATGTGTATGTTTATTTGCATCAAGCAGAGGACAACCTCTTTGTTTCTCTTTGTGAATTAACAACTCTGCTACTCTCGGCAAAACAAAATCTTTTCAATCAAAAAAAGAACCCTTCATTTTTTTTTACTTGACCATACAGAGTAGGGTCAAGTATTGAAATGGTGCATGAAAAAAGTGGTTTTTTTGCTTCTTTTTTTCGAAATATCTCAACAACGGCTGAAACTATTTTGATAAAAAAAAAATTGGGCATTTCGGTCTACAAAAAGCCCTAATAAGTGAACATCGAAAAAATTAAGATTAAGTTTCGAATTTCGTATCTCTGAGACTTATGGTTGCAAAATGCAAGGGGGTACATTCTTAAGTACGTAAACATCAACTTCCGGTTTTTCTATTTTAGCCAAAATCTTGTTATACCTCTTGAGGGAGGGTTTAAAAATATTTTCAAACAAAAATTGAAGAAAGCTGATATTTCTAATAAAATAGTCTCATAATTAAAAGGAGATATTATTAATTGATAATGGCCCAAAATTAAGAGGGGGTGGGTTCTTTAGTGAATAATTATAAATTATTTTAATTCAATATTAAATATAAGTATTTTGATTGTTTATGTCTAACGATTAAATTAATAAGCTGTTGTAGGGAAATAAGGACAATAGCTTATGCAAATATTTTTTATTTTATGACAACGTTTCGTCAACTTTGTTGACTTCCTCGGGGCTCAAACAAATTATCTAATACAACAAAGTTGACGAAACGTTGGCATAAAATAAAAAAAATATTTGCATGAGCTATTGTCCTTATTTTCCTACAACAACTTATTAATTAAATATAAGAGAGGGGTCAGGTGTATGGTAAAGTCATGTGGATGGCCACAACAGTTGATTTTTTTATTTTACTATTTTCGATAATATACCAGATAAAGTTTTCATGCTCAGAGTTGGCTCTTTTGTGTGTAATACGATGTCGTAATATTAATTTGAGTTATACTAATTATTGTATTAATGATGTATTAAAATTAATTAGAATTTAATCCATTGATTTGCTCTTACCTTGGAAGAATAGCTGGAGCCGCGTCGACCATGGTCAAATTCCGCCTATCAAATGAATAAAATCCCGTTTGAATTCCGATTATCTTCAATGCATTTATAGGTGGACTCGATTCTCTAAAACAGAAAATATTTATAAAATATTATTTTTATTTAAAAGAAAAAAGGAAAATTATTATCAGTGAAAGATAAATATGAAAATATATTTAACATCAAATTTTAGATATCAATTTTTTATCAAATTATTATTATAATACCTAAAGTATTGGACCAAAAAATATATAGTTTTTTTTAATCAATTTTAATTAATAGGATAATTAATTCACGCTTTAATTCTTTTTGCAATTCATATTTGGTTTTGGTTTTACTTTGCCAACCCAGGAGGGTATGGTATGTTTTTTTTTGCTTCTTTTTTTCGAAATATCTCAAAAACGGCTGAAACTATTTTGATTAAAAAATTGAGCGTAACCATGGGATTTCGCTCTACAAAAAAGCCCTAATAAATGAACATCGAAAAAATTATATTTTTCGAGATAATAATAGTTTTGTCAAAATGTCTGTTAGTACGTTACCAAATTTTTGTGGACGCACTATCTCAAAAACTAGTATGAATTTCAAAACCAAATTTCACATGTAGTTTTGGTGCATTGAGATTAATAGCTAATTAGATTTTGGTGAATATCGACCCGAAATTAGGGGGGTGGGAGTCAAAAAATAAAAGTCTGGGACATTTGAGCGAAATCAACCAAATTTTATACACATAATCAGTGGGCTCATAGAAGTCTAAAAATGCAAAAACTAACCCCCCTCCCCCTTACATGATTATAAATAATTTTATTAAATATAAGAGGGGGTCAGGGTGTATGGTAAAGTCAAGTGGATGGTCATATCAGAAAGTGCCTATTTATTTTAATTTTATTTTATTCTTCGCTCATCCTTTTTGCAAATTTCATCAAATATGGATGGCATCATATAATTTTTCGTTATTTTTCAAATTTAGCATTAGATTTTTTATGACTAGGTATGAAAATAGATTAAATTAATGTTTTGAAATTTTAGGGATCCGCCGTTTGAATAATCAATATTTGCGATCATTTTGGGAACTAGGTCGACAAACAATAGTGTAGTTTAGTTTCCCCTTGATATAAATCACGAAAAAGGCCATTTTGACATATTTTCGAGTTCCATTAGATATTACCCAGCAATATTTGAGATCACAATATTTTGTTGAAGTAATAGAAAACAGCTTCCTCTTTGATTTTCAAATTACGTCTTGTTTTGGCTCAATTGGAACTCGAGTTATAACTAAAAAACTAAAACTACGTAATTATAAAGGATAGTAAACATATATAAAAACATATGATCTTACTTTTTTTAGCTATAACTCGAGTTCCAATTGAGCTACAAACAAGTGGTAATTTGAAAATCAAAGAGGAAGCTGTTTTCTATTAAGTCAACACAATATTTTTATTTCAAATATTGCTGTTTAATATCTATTAGGACTCAAAAATAGGTCAAAGTGGCCTTTTTCGTCGTTTATTATTATTATAATCACTACAAAAGCAAACTTTATACAGAATATAGGTACTTTTCCTTTATTTTGGTGCACCTGGAATAAAAAAATCATGAAATAAACTTTAGGACAAGGAAAAATTTGTTTGTAGAATTGTGTTATCAAATATTTAATTATTAGATAAATAATTTAATAATTTTCGGACAATGTTCTGTGACATTCCAGAGTGTATCATAGCAAATCTTCTGGATGAAATATCTTTCTTCAACAAAAAAATGCTCCATTTTTATAATATTTTGGTAATACAATATAACAACTATTTACTGGATTGACCTCGAAATATCCTTGAAAGCTTGTTCTAGGTCGACAAACAATAGTGTAGTTTAGTTTCTGATATAAATAAACTTTTATTTGAGACTTTTTTTTCATATAATGAACTGTTTTTGAGTTATAAGACTGTCTCAAGATAAAAAACTCACCCGGTATATGTGTATTTTTATTTGTATCAATTCGAAAAAAAAAATTCAAATTGAATATCAAATAGTAGTTGCAACTATTAAGTTGAAATTTGAAAGAAAGTTATTTAAAACTGTACACATATTGATAAGTTTATTATAGGTTATATACACTCAACAGCAAAAAAACCGGCCACTCAAATATTTTTCTGATAAAACAAAAAAAAATTTTTAAATGAAAATAACACAACCAATGTTATATTTAATAATAAATTAGATAATTTACAATGTAAATACTTTTTGAAGGAGACAATAAAAGAGTATCTTCTGCTGGAATTATAAATTTTATTTATTTATAACGAGACTACAGTTTCGAGGGCTTTGCCTTTCATCAGTCTATTACAAAGTATTCACAGGAATTAATTTATGATATATTATTTATTATTAATATTATATATTATATATTATAAATTAATTCCTGTGAATCAATTGTAATAGACTGATGAAGAGGGTAAAGCCCTCGAAACTATAGTCTCGTTATAAATAAATAAAATTTATAATTCCAGCAGAAGACACACTCTTTTATTGTCTCCTTCAATATATAAAAATTCTGCTACTCTCGGCAAAAACTTTCAATTTAAATACTTTTTATTAATTTGCAATATGTAATATTATCTCTAAAATGAAAAAATATCAAAATATAGCGTAATAGATAATTTATCATTTATTAATATTTATCTATTATTTAGCATTAAAATTAATCAAAAAAATATGTCCTAGAATCTAGTATTTCCCCAACGTGCCTTTTTAAGGGTCCTCATGCGAACAGGCATCGACTCTATAAGTTTTTTTATCATTCATTTTATCAGAAAAACATTGATTGGCCGGTTTTTTTGCTGTTGAGTGTATATATTAGTTGTTTTTAAGGAATTTGGTGTTGGTACTTGGTGAAACATTTTTTAAATTTATTAGATAAAAATACTTGGTAGGTTTCACATTAAGATATAAAAAAATAAAACGAATTTATTTTTGGAGAATCTTTAATCTCGATATATATATATTTCTGGTGACTAACCCATCTTCAGGAGAAACAGAAGGTAACTACTGACCTGGATAAGTCGAAATTGAATACAAGTCAATGGTAAAATTTATTTTTAAGATAACAAAAGGGTAAATATTTAAAATTATTGGAGGGGGAAAAGGTAGGGAGTCTACTTTTGTTTAATTTTGAATGGCCTTCTGAGAAATGAGGATTTCGAATTTGAATACAACTCAATGGTAAAATTTATTTTTAAGATAACAAAAGGGTAAATATTTAAAATTAGTGGAGGGAGAAGTCTATTTTGTTTAATTTTGAATGGTCTTCTGAGAAATGAGAATTTACACACAAAACAAATCTGCAAATATTTAAAGAATGTAATCAATGATTGTACTTTTCTTAACTTCTAATTGATTATTTAGTATATTCGTTTTATTTGAGAGAGCTAATTTTATTTCGGTTGACTCTAAAAAATCTAAACGTAAGCCCTTTCTTTCGAAATGTAAAGGAACGAGGTGGCTAATACAAGAGGTGTGTTTATTCAAATGTAGATGATTGGCGAAGGTAGAAGTTGATTCCATATTAATATCATCTGATCTGCTAAGACTATTAAAGGCTCTTTCATGTTCCGAGTAGCGAGTTCTAAAAGAGCGTCCAGTTTGTCCTATGTAGATTGCGTCGCAATTATCACAAGTCAATTTATATACCCCTGATTTATCTAATTTATTATTAATTAGCTGTGAACCTAAAGTGTTTTTATTATATAAAGCAGGAGTTATACCAGATGTTCTAAGAGTTGAAGCTATAGGGTTTGTAACATGGTTCGAAATGAAGGGGAGTCTTTTAAATATTTTATCAGTTCCGGAATAGACTTCCTACCTTTTCCCCTCCAATAATTTTAAATATTTACCCTTTTGTTATCTTAAAAATAAATTTTACCATTGACTTGTATTCAATTTCGACTTATCCAGGTCAGTTACCTTCTGTTTCTCCTGAAGATGGGTTAGTCACCCGAAATAATAATAATAAAATAAATTCGTTTTATTTTTTTATATCTTAATGTGAAACCTACCAAGTATTTTTATCTAATAAAAAAAAACATATATATATATATATATATATTAGTTATTTGATGGCTCCCTTTATTGAACATAAAACTATTAGAGAAAACGCAGAGATCGATTTCGTTCACGATTTTCAGAATCAAATTTTATTCGAGGGCTTTGACTAGATGCATTCAAAAAACCAAAAATAATAGGCCATGTTTCAATTGGAAAAAAAAATTAAATTCGTTTTTTTAATAATGAAAAGTTTGCATACCGTTTGCAGATTTTTTCGTCACATTATTTTATCAACTTTATAATAAATATATATATAATACGTATAATAGTTTAGTATAATACTATAATAAAGTAGAAAGTTTCAACTTTCAAACTCGAACCGTATTACGATTTAGAATAATCAGAAGTCGTAAGTGTGTTTTTACATGTTTATTTATTTTGAGAATAATAATAGTAGATAAAAATATATAAAGAAATTCATAACATTAGAATCAAGTATGCGTTGTTGGGGGGGGGGGTCAGATAGGCTAGGCGGTAGCGTGTCATCCTGCTAACCAAGTGGACCCGGGTTCGAATCCGACTCGAGGCATCCGGCTAAAATCTGACCCCCGGGGTAGGGACAAATTTAAAAATAATAAATAGTATCGTAAATGGCTTATGGCTAGAAGGGCCGAAAAGCCAAAAAAAAAAAAAAGTATGCGTTGTAAGCATCAACCATTCGCTTGAAAAAAAATTGACAATACTCAAAAATATTTGAAAATCATACAGAGTATAAAAAAGTTTTTCACTTTTCCCTCTAATAAGTTAATAAAAAATTTTAAGATTATTTAGAATTTTTTTTAGAAATATCTATTAGAAATCGTCAGGCCATTTGGTGAAGCATATTAAGAGAGTAGCGATATCTGGCGGCGCCTGCGAAAGCTTAGATATGCATTCAAATAGAACGCTCTGTATGAAGGGTTGCATCAGCAGGCGCTCAGCTTTAAAAGCGTAGTGATAAAATAAATATCTAAAATATTTCATTACCAGCTGCGAAGCCCGACTTCGGCGCGTATCTTGCTGGCCACCAGGCTACTAAATTCTATTTGTCATGAACTATTAGTGAGTTTTAAAATTAAAAAAAATCACGTCGGCGTCGTCGAGCAAGTCGATTATTATAATTATATGCATAATAAACGTCTAAAATATGTAAATTCAAACATGAAATATGCAAAAATATTAGATATGTTATTAATATTATTTATTTATTTTATTTTTATTAATATACTAGCTTTCAAGGCTCGCCTTCGGCGACGCAATCTGACGATGGATTCTTATAATACTCACCAAAATAAGACGAAAATGAAGAACAAAGAGAAACAAAGAGGTTGTCCTCTTTGTTTCTCTTTGTGAATCAACAACTCTGCTACTCTCGGCAAAACAAGAACTTTTCAAGAAAATGAAGAATACCATTTTTTGAGATTTCGCTTAGTTTTCGAGATATCCAGTTTAAAAAATACTGTTTTTTGTATTTATTTTATTTTTCATTTGTTTTTTTTTATTAAATCCACGGAAACCATAGTATCACGGGTCCGAGATTGGTCACAGGCGTTAGCCAACCTAATCGCCTAAAACCAGCCCGAAATGAAGATATACGAGCCGAACTGAATATATTTTAACCGAACCCTTCAAAGTTTGTTCGGGAACCCATTTTTTTATCTAAATGAACCGAGATGATGAACCTATGAAAAGTTCTAAAAGTGAAAATTGTCAACGCCCACTGACCCTCACTTGAGACAATTTGAGATATCACAGTCCATAAACTCAATTTCAGTTAAAATTTGTAGATTAAAATTTTATTTTTACTTTCCTACTTATTTTGTCTAGTTCTAAAAGAATCGGTCATCAGAAAGGGGCGCCACACGGGACTACCGTACTACGGTTTCTATGGATTCAATAAAAAAACAAATGAAAAATAAAATAAAATAAATAAAAAAAACATTATTTTTTAAACTCGATATCTCAAAAACTAACCGAAATCTCGAAAAATGGTTTTCTTTATTTTCGTCTTATTTTGGTGAGTACTATAAGAATCCATCGTCAGATCGCGGCGCCACAGTTACTGTAGAATCCCCTAAATATTTTATAAATAGACAATTGTACAGATTTTAAGTATTGTTTGGTCTGTCCTATATATGTTACGGAACATATATATACGACAGACTAAACAATACTTAAAATCTGGAATTTATGAGCATGAATATTCAATTAGAATGAAAAATTCTGAATGTATTATACAATGCTGGCTAACCATTCTACTAACCTTAAAACACAATTTTAACATTTCATCTCAAAATTTTAAATAAAGAATATAACTTGGAAAAAATATTAATTTTGGAAATGATCGAAATTTTAAATAACAAAAATTCGATTAACAAAATGTCAGATATGGATTGTTTTTCTAATGTTTATAAAAAAATTTTAGAGAAAAATTTTCATAAATATTTATATTTTTATTTAAAGGTAATCTGGTCACCAAGACAATCTGTACAATTGTCTATTTATAAAAATAGTTAATATCTTAGTGTTGCTTTCTAAATTTCTTCTAAATTATAACTAATTCAAATTCAAATTTAAAAAGAAAAATATGAACTATAGTTTGAAGATAAATAAGGTCGTAGAGAAAATCATTGAAGGCCGTAGGTCCCCCAATCTTGGTATATTATAATTTTACCTAAAGGACTAACACCTATAAGAAGACATGATAAAGAGAGATTGTAGACTCAAAACATGAAGAAGTTTGTTATGAGATTTGTGAAAAATATATCTTTCAGGGATTAAGTAAGTTTTTTAATTATTTTTTTTAATTTTGGGCTTATGTACACTAACTCTGCTATACTAGTATAAAAGAATAAGGAAATGTTTGTTTAATCAAAAGATCTTTATCTAGTCAAATCTTACGAGCTGGACTCTTGGGTTATTAAATTAATTTTTTTTGTTTTATATATATTCTAATGAAGAGCGGGTTCAAGCCAGATTCTGATATCCGACTTTAATCTAATCCCTACATAAATGATAAAAAATTAATATATAGTATCGTAAAATGGCAGAGAAAGCCAAAAAAAAAACGTTCCTCTTCTAATTCTGAATTTGTTAGAATTGATGAATTAGTTGAAAAAGCCTCATCTATCAACTTTGAAGACGTAATCATAATTTAAAAACATAACTTTGTGAAAATAATAAAATTTCAATTTATTATCTTAATTCCCAATGTGGGTGTGAGGTGGGTGGTTTAAACTGAAAGAAGAACAGTAAAAATTGGTGTTATAATTCTTGTTTATTTAGCAAAATAACATTTATAAAAAAAAAAAATTAAATAAAAAATATAATGATTGAAATTATTAAAGATTAAATGTTAACATTAGAGATTGCTATAATATATGTATGTACTATACTACTGTACATATGAGTATGTTGTTATTATTTTTTTTTTTTTCTTGAGATAAGAAATAAAGTAAAATTGTTTTGCCATGATGGAATTATTTGACGCGGAACAACAATTTTCTTTGACATCGATGGTTTAATATTCCGCGACGAACCAACATATAAACTACACGATTGATCGCTGTTTCGTTGAAATTCTTAAAAAAAAAAAAAGAAAAAAATTACTTAATAATCAGAAATAATCATAGAGAATGAAAAGAGAAGAATTAATAAAGAGAAATAGGTATTTGAAAAGTAGCTGGGATAAATGGACCAAATATAAAGATCAAAATTTAACAAGGGGAGATCACGCCCTGGTCTATTAAGAATTTCAATAATTTTTGTTTTTGAATGAATAATTACTATTACTCAATAGTAGAGAGTGGGTTTTGTTGTAAAGGTTTTATTTAAATGAGAGTTTATAATGTATATATCAACGACTTGATCGTAGCAGAGGAAAATGTGTTACTCTTTGCTGACGACACAGCAATAGTTTATGGGGGGAAAACGAGCTACTTCTTTCATCGACAATGAATACATCGTTACTTGGCGTGTCGCGGTGGTTTAAGGAGAACAGCCTCCAGTTAAATATTGAAAAGACTCAAAACATACGGTTTGGAGAGTATACAACATACTTTAGGCCTGAATGATTTTGGAGCAATCAGAATTATAGATGAAGTGAAGTTCTTGGGACCATTATTGACAGACATCTAAGCTGGAGTAATCACATCAATATGATTATACAAAGGGTCAATAAATATAGTTTTCTGATGCGCACTCTTCGACATACGGTTCATCTGGGGGTACTTTTAAATATTTATTATGCCTATATTGAATCCAGTTTGAGATATGGTATAGTAATTTGGGGAGGGTCTTCACATGTTGCTAGATTGTTTACATTTACAGCACAAAAAAGGTGTGTTAGAGCTATTGTAGGGGCGGGACCGAGAACCAAGAGTTGAACATTTTAACTATATATGACGTCTGCGTTATGGAAAGTATTTTATTTTTAAAAAAACACCCAGAACTTTTTCATAAAAATATTTTTAAACACGAATATAATACTAGATGCATGAATGATCTAAGGATAAATACCAGTTGTTTGTCTGTGACATTAAAAAGTCCAGTTAATAACGTTATAAAAATTTATAATAAAGTACATTTGGAAATTAAGAGTTTAGCTCTTTTGAAGAGAAAACTAAAATGCTACTTGCTAATTTTAAATCTCTATAGATTGGACGAGTTGTAGGCATAATTTATAATTTGTGAGCTAAGATATATTTTTGTATTAGTTGAATAAAAGATTTCACTGTCGATGGTAACATAATTGTTTTTATTTTAGGTTAAAAATAAAATAAAATGAGAGAGTCTTCTGTTTTTTAAATAAAATAATTTTTAATTATTTCTAGAGACTATAGTTTCGAAGGCATTGCCTTCATCATCAGTCTATCACAAATATTTCAAATTAGTTACAAATTAAGATTTATACATTGAAATTTTGAAAAATATATAATGTCTTTTTCTTCATGTTTCCTCTGGGAGATTAGAATATAACTCCCAAGAGGAAACATGAAGAAAAAGACATTATATATTTTTCAAAATTTTCAATGTATAAATCTTAATTTGTAACTAATTTGAAATATTTGTGATAGACTGATGATGAAGGCAATGCCTTCGAAACTATAGTCTCTAGAAATAATTAAAAATTATTTTATTTAAAAAACAGAAGACTCTCTCATTTTATTTTTAACCTAAAATATATTTTTGTATTTGTGTGTTGTTCTTTTGTTTTATTTTTTTCTTTTCTGTGTTAAAGAAAAGAAAAAAATGATGAAATGTTAATTTTTAACTTTGAATCTTTATACACTGGAATAATGTTTGGCGTAATTTATAATTTATAAGCTTAAGATATATTTGTATATTTGTATGCTTTTGATGTTTGTTCTTTGATATATTTCTAATGCATGAGAATCACAATTTTGTGATTCTAAAAACTTTTGTATGCTGTATTTGTATTGACAGTATATTCAAAAATAAATAAAATATTATTAAATATTAATGAGTAGGGCTTGGATTTCGCCTTTTTTTTATTTATGGCTTAAAATTTAGGCCAATATGATATTTATCTATTCATTAAATTCTGAATAAAATAAGATGCATTTGTTACAGCCTATAATGCCTATTTTGGCCTATTCTGGGTGTTATTGCCTATTTCATCTATAAATAGCTTTTTAAGTGCTTATTTTAACTAAAATTGGTAATTTTCATTTTTTGCGATCTATACATTTTCTAAATTTAAAAGTTTTTTTGAATTATTAAGAAAATATTCAGAAAAAATTATTTATATATCGAGCAAGAAAATTTTACATAAATGAGCCAAGTGGACCATATTTAATAGCCTGCTCCGAACTTGAAGCAACAAATAGTTCAACAATTGCTAGAGCAATTCCCAAAGTATTAAGTAAGTTTCAATTTCTTTGTTTCCTTAAAATATTATGTATTGTCCTTTTCTTAATGAGAATTCGCATTATACTTATACAGGTATCTTGTGCTCTGCAGAAAATAATGATGAAAATTTTTTGGTATTACTGATAGACAGTGCCGCATATTATATGTTGAAAGCTGGGCAACTTTTAAAAACATTTTTCACTAAAACGATACATGTAACGTGTCTTGTATAAAAGCTATTCATAGAATGGCAGAACATATGCCAATAAGTATAATTTTGTTTACTTCCGTGACCCCACAGCATAAAAAGTGTTGGGATATTTCTAATTAACGTTTTTTTAAGACCAAAATTTTTATATATATTTTTTACTTTTATTTTCAAGTGCCTCTTTGTTCTTAAAATTCCTTTTTAAAATGCTTTTTTTCAGTGCCTATTTTTACTTAAAATGCCTTTTTAAGTGCCTATTTT
Source organism: Forficula auricularia (assembly GCA_024734495.1). NCBI lineage: Eukaryota > Metazoa > Arthropoda > Insecta > Dermaptera > Forficulidae > Forficula > Forficula auricularia. Next base: position 23,510,033 of record JALMQS010000153.1, on the reverse strand, counting down.
AGTTATTTTTAGTGCCTATAAATCTGAGCCCTAATATCGAGAATTAAGGAAAATATTTTTTTATTTTTCAACCAACGTTTCATCGACTTTGTCGACTTCTTCAGGGTTTCAAATAGTTACATCACACATTCGTCTAAAATACATTATTTTTCTTTATCTCTGTTATCAATGACGATCAGAAATTCAAAAAGTTGGTTGAGATTGCGAAATGACTTTGCTGCTTTCCATCCTTTCTTGTAAAGGTAATGCATAATAGGACGAATATGAATATAATTTCTACATTTATTTTTATCAATTAAGAAAACATAGAAGAATATCGTATTAAATCAGAGGAGGTATCAGCCAAAGTTGGATGCGCTGGGTTCAATAAAACACCCTGAATAAAACGTTTCGGCCTGAATTTATTTGGCCATCTTCAGTTAATTGTGTACTGCAATGTGTGTAAACTCCCAATTAACTGAAGACATGGCCACAACGTTTTATTCAGGGTGTTTTATTGAACCCAGCGCATCCAACTTGGGCTGATAAGATACCTCCTCCTTGATTTAATACAGTTCCATCACAGCCACGAACTCTAACAACATAGTAGAATATTTTTAACCGACTTCAAAAAAGAAGGAGGTTCTCAATTGGACTGAATTTTTTTTTTTGTCTCTGTTAGCTGATTTCTTCGCCAGTTGTGAACCGATTTTGATGATTTTTTGCATTGTGTTCAATATAGTTTCCGATTGGTAAAAATATATTTCATTGGTATTGGACCTTTTTTGTTATGTATGTTCACCCATAACTTCTTTGTTTAGGAACCTGTTTATTTCTTTGTTTATGTTTATTTGTTTTGTTTATATAATTTTGAAGTGGGTTTTATTTATTTTTTTATAAAAATTATGAATTATTTAATAATAACTTCCGACCTTCATTTTCCCTCGATTTAATCATATTAGTTTAGATACAACAGTATAAAACCTAAAAAGCAAATTAGATTTGATATTTTTTAAATTATTTTATTTTTTTAAATAAACAAAAAACAGCGAATAATTATGCATCAACCCAAAATGAATCTATTGTTTTTAAAACAAAAAACAAGTTATATTTTAAAAAATTTAAACCCAAAATGAATCTATTGTTTTTAAAACAAAAAACAAGTTATATTTTAAAAAATTTAAACCCAAAATGAATCTATTGTTTTTAAAACAAAAAACAAGTTATATTTTAAAAAATTTCGTTGGCGTATAAGAGTTCAAATTGCCGATAGAAGTAGAGTTTAAATTTCTAAGAAATCACAAGAGGTTGTCATCTATTAAATATTCTTGCTGATTTCGAAATCCTTTTGCAGATGGTTGGAACAAACATTTCGAATTTTATTTAGAGAAACCATGCCAGTCTCAGTAAGTCTTTCGAGATCTTTAGGGGATGCATTTTCTTCCGATTGGCTGGGGACCCTACGACTTGAGAATTTTGTAACGTGAAAGTTAAATCATTTCTGAAATCAATGCCATCTTCTAGTTTTAATTTTTCGACTTTGTCGATATATTAGGCTCTAACTAAATTGTTGCCATCTTGTTTGAGTTTTTAATTTTAGGATCTCCAATCAAATTCTATATTTCATTTATATTCTAGAGATTCTTAAAGCTGTGGTTTTATTTATGAAGGGTTCAATGAAGAGACATCCAGCTTTTTAGTATTTCTTTTATTTAAAAATCCCAGCTAACATTTCAGCTATTGGTTATAACCATGTTCAGAGCTAATACAAAATTGATTTTTAAATAAAAGAAATACTAAAAAACTGCAAGTCTCTTCATTGAACCCTTCTTATATTTCATTTAATAACATTGTTGAAACAGAGGAATATAAAGATCATAACTGTAGCCAGGGAATCCCCCCCCCCAACCAAATAAATAAATAAATAGAACAGAAGAGAAATAGTTTGGGATTGTCAAATAAACTTACCTGAGCTAAGAAAGAGTTAACAATAGTTGCTACTGATACTTGTGAGCCGATTGCCATACGTTGTAATAAACTTTGCTCAATCTTGTTCATTGTTTTAACATCATGCTCCGAAGTGAATCCTTCAGTACCTAGAAAAATAAAATATAATAGAAAAACAAATCAAGTATATAATAGAAGAAAATTGAATTGAAAAATTGTTTTTCCCGAGAGTAGCAGAATTTTTATAAATTAAGGTAGTTGTTCCGCCAAATGCGTTTTCTTAGGATTTTTTTGAAATTTATACAGATTATTATTTAAATACTTCTGCATCAATTGGTGGCAAAACGAAATTTATGAACAATATAGTTCCGGGGATATTAAATTTCAAAAATAGAGTTTTTCAGACTCTTATACATTGCACTATACGGGATATCGGAAAGCTTGCATACATATTTATTTATAATTAAGAAACTCTTCTTACCAATGTTATAAAAAACTAAACCAACATTAAACAATAACCAATACATATTTTAAGACAATGTTGATTCATAGTTACAACATAGTTTCTGAGGTAATAAGGAATAAATAATGAAAATGTATAAAAAAATTATTCTAAAAACAATTTGGCAACAGTGCATGCGCTAGATTTTTTCAAAATTATAATTTTCATAAGGTGAAACGTAGGGGTTGATTACATTTATTAAAAAATAACAAAACGATTTTATAGAAATTTAAAATGTATTTTATCTGTCATTTTAATATAAAAATATTCAATCTCTTACAATGGTGCCAGATTTGTCAAACGAGCACGGGATTGGCTAGTAGTGGTACATAAACAGCAAAAAGTTTTGGGCTTATGAATTATGAATCCGTATTATCTGTTCTATATACTCTAGAATTAACTTTTTGCTAGTATTGTCGCGAAACAACTACCTTAAAGGAGACAAAAAAGAGTCTTCTGGTGGAAAAATAGATTTTTTATTTATTTATAAAGAGACTATAGTTTCGAAGACTTTTCCCTATTCATCGTCTATTACAACTGATTCATAGGAATTGATGATGAATGAATAAAAAATTTATTTTTCGAGCAGAAGACACACTTTTTTATTGTCTCCTTTAATTTATAATAGAAGAGTGGAAAAAAGGCCCCAATCGGGTGACAATATTAGAAGGACGACTTCTCCTTATAAGAACAAAATTATTGTCTTCTAATATTATAAATATTTTTATATATTTGAGAGTATAGTAAATAAATATATGAAAAAGTAAAAGTGTAAAAGAATTCTTCGATAAAACACCATTAATTTTGCTTGATTAGCATCATCAATAATTTTTAAAGAGTTAGATGTCGGTTCAAGGTGAAACATTTTTAAATAATAAGTAAATTTCAAGGTAAATTTCACAAATAAGACAAATATACGAGGCATGTTTCTAAAGTAAGAACCGTTTTGAAATAAAAAAAAAAAAACAAGTATACTTTTCATAACTTTATTTTCACATGAAATCCTGTATCTTAAGGTAGTTCTTTCACAAATGCAAAAATTCAAGAAGTCTTTGAAACTTGGAATATAAGTCATTAAAAGCATAATAAACACACTGTTAAAATTTGAAGACGATTTACCACACCAAACATGAAATAATTGCAATTAAAGATGACATTTTTAACATAAGTCAGTTAGGGAAAGGGTGGGGATATGATTATTATTTTATTTTTTTTTCATTGAAGGACTTTCACCATTTTGATGAAAAACTAATATTTGTTAGAATACTATATTCGGAGTCTGATTGGATATCTGCAGCTTTCGATAATTTAGTCGTTCGGTCACAATTGCAGAAAGAACACCTCTTGACATCAGAGAAAACAAATCAGATAAGGACGAAATCGTAAACCGCCTGTTCTCTCTCACTTTTTCGTCAACTTTATGCACCAAATCTTCAGTAATGACTGAAGGTCGGCCACTTCGTTCCTCGTCATGAACATTCGTGCGGCCATCTTTAAATGTCCTAGTCCATTTGTGTACCATCTGATTTGTTTCTTATAATGTCAAGAGGTGTTCTTTATCCAATTGTGACCGAACGACTAAATTATCGAAAGTTGAAGTGGATGTCCAATAAGGCGGCAGACTTCTTTGAGGAGGAAATACAAAAGCTCATGGAAAGATACAATAACAATAAATGCCTTAATATTGGTGGAAACTATGTCGAAATGTAGATTAAGATACAGGCTTTCATGTGAAAATAAAATTGTTATGAAAAGTAAATTTTTTTTTTTTTTTTATTTCAAAACGGTACTTACTTTAGATACATGCCTCGTATGTTTTGAGTTTTATCTCGATATATATTTCAGGTTTTGAGCCCATCATCAGAAGTTAACATAGAAAAACTACTTAGTTATTATTTAAAAATATATAAATATTATTTGAATAATGGACGGGTGAATGAATAAGCAAGTAGTTATTTGAAATGTAAAGGTCATACCCAAAAAAGAGAGAAGCAAATTTTTCAAATCATTAAATAAATATTTAAAGGTAATACAGTTTGGAGTGAAGTTAATTTTCTCATTATTATATCCAAGAATAATTAACACATTAAAGAGAATTGTTTTTGATCGCGCTTTTTAAACAAGGTATATATCGCGAGACTACTGCTGGTTGAAGCTATTGGAGTCTGCTGAGACTTAAGTCAGGACCAAGAGAGAATGAAAAAGATGTGATCCATTTGGCTATAATCCAGCATCATTTCGTGATTGGCTACCAATGGTGATCCATATCAGTGTTTGATATAAAAAGTGTCATGCGGGCCAATCGCGAAATGATGCTAGATTATAGCCAAACGAGCTTTTCGTGCGTGCCTTCGGCACGCCCTCGAAGCTCGGCCCTCCGGGCTGGTAGCCCTTGCGGGCAGCGTCTCGGCCAAAAAATTTTATTCCTCTTAAAAAACCACACTCCAAATGTATACCCGTAAACTACCGAAAATACATCGTCTCTTAAAAGTTTCGCCTCTTTAATTTTTGAGTGGCCGGGTGGGGGGTGGGGGGAGGAATAATTATGAATATATTTAAATTTCATTTTTCCTTTTCAAAACAAAAACAATGAAATGATTTATGAACTGCAAAAAATTCGCAGGCTGAATCATGGAAATTATTCAAATTTACGCGGTTCAATTAATTTAATTAATTACAAAAAATATATTTAATGTTTCTTAATTTAAAATGAATCGGAGTCTTTCATTTCAAAATTACAATTATATTTCAAATTTGCCTGGTTAATGAAAATCGATTGGAGCCATCAGTTTAAAATCCGAGCTGACAATTATATTTCAAATTTGCCTCGTTAATTAATATATATTTAATGTTTCTTAATTTAAAATCTATTGGTGTTTTTTCATTTTCATTCGAGTTCAAATGAATACAATATTATCTCGACACAAAGTCTAAATCAAAAATTTATAGTTTTAGTAACAGAAATCATGATATAAATATTAATGTTAGATTGGTCTAGTGGTTAAAGCTAATGACCTTAGTTCAAGAGTTCGTAGGTTCGATTCTAGGCAAGAGGGATATTTTTTTAGAGAAATTTCTCTTAGCGGTGTTACAAATTAATCTAGACAAATATATATAGTATGGATCACATCTTTTTCATTCTCTCTTGGTCCAGACTTAAGCCTCAGCAGACTCCTTATGATCAGTTTGGAGTGGTTTGGTTACCATCTCCAGTGAATAATTAAAAGAATTCAAATAGTATTTGAATTAACATAATGGGCGGTCAAAACATAAATAATCTCGTGTAAAGTTGGAATTTTCTATATTTTATTTTTAGATTTTATAGTGAGGGAATGAAAAAGTAAAATATTAATAATATTTAATTACTTGGCAATGATCCGGAATGGGCTGTTTGTAGGGTTGACACTTGAAACAATCTCAAGGCTTCTTCAACATCTTTTTCAGTGGCAAACGGATGAAGGCGCATTTTAGCTAGAGACTCTGCAACGCGAATCAACGCCTCCAGTTGTCTTTAACAGAAAACAACAACAACATTTTGCTTAGTTAACAACAGCGCACAACACATACATGCATGTCAAATACAAATTGTCTTCTACTTTACCTCACTGTAATTGGAATCGCTGATTTTCCATCTTGGTTTTCCATTTGATGATTGTTTGTGCGCATTAATACGTATTTTGATTTTAACATATTTCCAGATGTCTCAGAAAGTCGAGGACCACAATTTCTATAAACCATAAGAAAAATTATTATTATCATTTCCGTCCATAATTTGTATTAATTTGAAAGTTTATAATAGGAAAATAAAGACAAGTTTTTATGTGTGACTTTTTTATTTATCATCCAACGTTTCCGTCGACTTTGCCGACTTCTTCAGGGGTTCAAATAGTCAGTCACACATTTGTCTAAATTTTCTTTTTATCTTCGTTATCATTGAAGACCATCAGAAACAAATTTCAAAAAATAAAATTTGGCACATTCACATAAACAATTTTTCTTTTTATATTAAACAGATATAAAACAGAAATAACATAAATCGAATGAGGCAACACTGTTTTTAAAATCAGAATAGAATATTTTTTCTTTTGATCTTTACATAAAGAAATCTCAAATTTAAAAAAAAAATTTAGATTTTTTTATGTGAGGATCAAAAAGAAAAATATTCTATTCTGGTTTTAAAAACAGTGTTGCCTCATTCGATTTATGTTATTTCTGTTTTATATCTGTTTAATATAAAAAGAAAAAAAGAAAAATTGTTTATGTCAATGTGCCAAAAATTTTTTTTTTTGAAATTTGTGTTTCTGATGATCTTTAATGGAAACGAAGATAAGAAAATTTGGACGAATGTGTCGCATGACTATTTGAAACCTCGAAGAAGTCGGCAAAGTCGACGAAACGTTGGCTGATAAATAAAAAAGTCACACATAAAATGTACGTCCTATTTTCCAATTATAAACTTCCATAAGAAAATAAAATTCAATTTCATTTAATATAACACGAATGACTTATATAGGTGGTGATTCTGAGAATGAATTTTTTGATACTTACGTTCTACAGAAATTGATATATTTCTTGATGAAACTCATCGAGAGGTCGCCTTCTTCAGTGGCTGACGAGGCGCCTTCCGGGCGAGTATGGACTCCTAGAATGTGACGTGCCAGGGTCAAATCTCTAGCTTCCAGATGCTCATCACGAACCAGAAAAATCATATCAAATCTTGATAAAATCGTAGGCATCAAATCAATATTCTCGTCCCCTTTAGTGTCGTCCCATAAACCAAAAATGGGATTGGCAGCCGCGAGCACTGAACATCGGGAATTTAGAGTAGTCGAGATGCCAGCCTGGAATTAAACCACTCATTATTAAGCAAAGAGCCAATTAAATTCACAGTGTAAAATTATATTCAATTATTGAAACGATTTATTAAATAGAATAGAAACTACATTATCCATAGTGTCTTTTCATTGATAGTTCAATTGAATTAAAACATTTTCGGATGTACATAGATGTGGTCCTTTGAGCCTGTGGCAAGGAGACCCCTGACCCCCCATATTCCCATTTTGGGTTTACTAATTAAGTTGATGGTGAATTTAGAAAATTGGTTAAATTTTCTGCCTTATGCACGACGTTTCGGTGAACACTTTGTAATCTATTTCGTTAAATGGGAATATACAAAATTAGTACCTGGAAGACCTTCTTCGCTCGATAATTTGTTTGTTTGAGATTTAATCAACCACTTGTTTTATTTTTATTCAACCACTTGTTAATAATTAGTTTCATAAGAAAACCTATAAAAATATCTTTTTCTCAAAAGTGAGACTGTATTAACCTGGTATTAAGTCGATATTTTCATATCTTCAGCAGTAGTTACCAATAATAATAGAAAACGTTAAAAATACAATGCAAAATGGTTAATTCTCAAGTATTAGATGAGAATCGATGGTTATTTTCGATTTTAAGACGATTCCTCTGTCTTCAGCAATAATGGTTACTTGTAAGCCTTCAAGGAAGAAGGAGCGATCCTCCGAATCGTCTGGTTTTTTAAGAGGATGCAAATTACGTTCTAAAAGATTCCTTTTATTTGCAATTAGTGTTTTCTTTATTTTTGGACAGCCTTTCCATCAATCCAGCAATAAATTCTAACACTCCATTTTAAATACCTCTAATTATTTTTATTCAATTAAATAACAATTTATTGAAATAGTTGCCTAAATAATTAAATTGGCTAATTTTAATATATAATACTATTTGTAATGATTATGGCTCGGATTTTGCCCTATTTGCCTTTTTTTTATTTATGGCTTAAAATTTTGGCCAATATGATATCTATGCGTTTCATGAAATTCTGAATAAAATAAGAGGCATTTGTTAGTGCCTATAATGCCTATTTTGCCCTATTATGGGTGTTAGTGCCTATTTCATCTATAAATGCCTTTTTATTGCCTATTTTAACTAAAATTGGCAATTTTCATTTTTTACGATCTATACATTTTCTAAATTTAAAAGTTTTTTTGAATTATTAAGAAAATATTCCGAAAAAATTATTTATCGAGCAGGAAAATTTGACATAAATGAGCCGAGTGGACCATATTTAATAGCCTCTCCGAACTTGAAGCAACAAATAGTTCAACAAATGCTAGAGCAATTCGCAAAGTATTAAGTAAGTTTCAATTTCTTTGTCTCCTAAAAATATTATGTATTGTCCTTTTCTTAATGGGAATTTGCATTATACTTATACAGGTATCTTGTGGCCTGCAGAAAATAATGATGAAAATTTTTTGGTATTACTGATAGACAGTGCCGCATATTATATGTTGAAAGCTGGGCAACTTTTAAAAGCATTTTTCACTAAAATGATACATGTAACGTGTCTTGTATACGCTATTCATAGAATGGCAGAACATATTCGAGTTAAGTTCCCAAATATTGATGCCAATAAGTATAATTTTGTTTACTTCCGTGACCCCACAGCATAAAAAGTGTTGGGATATTTCTAATTAACGTTTTTTTAGACCAAAATTTTTATATATATTTTTTACTTTTATTTTCAAGTGCCTCTTTGTTCTTAAAATTCCTTTTTAAGTGCCTATTTTTACTTAAAATGCCTTTTTAGGGCCTATTTAGTTATTTTTAGTGCTTAGTTGCCTGCCTATTATTAAAGATTTTTAGTGCCTATAAACCTAGTATCTAGTAGGATCTATATTAATGGGATATAAAATTAAAAAACTAATTATTAAAAGGAAATTGCAAAAAATGTAATTATAAATTATTATTAACACAACCACCTGTGAATAACATGAATTTCATCGTAAGAGCCGTTTTCGAGAAACCGATTGAATAAATATACAAGAATTGCTCGTTTAATATAATAAGAAATGATTAGTCAGTCAGTGGAGTGGTACCTTTGCAATTGTGATGGTTTGTTGTTCCATGGCTTCGTGGATTGCCACCCGATCATCTTCCCTCATTTTATCAAACTCATCAATACAAACGACTCCGCCATCAGCCAACACCATCGCCCCACCCTCCATTACGAAATTGTGCTGAAACAAACATCTTTTATTAATTTTCAGTTTAATTTCAATGAAAATATTATCAACTATGTATTTTTCAATTAAATGAATACTATAATCAGATGGCCCCTCGCTCAAGTGTCATCAAGTGATTTTTAAGAGGGCACTTAACATACAAAGTTAATCTAAACTCGTATGCTCTGTGCTATGGCGATCATCATTTTAAAATAATATTTTCAATGTGAGGTCTCTTTAGAAATAAATGGTTTTTAGAAGGTCCTTAAAATGAAAAAAATATACCGAAGTGGGATCTCTGACTACAGATGCAGTGAGACCAGCAGCTGAAGATCCTTTGCCTGATGTGTAGACCCCAATTGGTGCCACCTGTTCAGTGAATTTCAGTAGTTGTGATTTGGCTGTCCCTGGGTCTCCAAGAAGGAGGACATTGATGTCCCCACGACGTGTTAAACCATCAGGCATTTGCTTCCGAGACCCTGAGAGAAAAAAAAAAAATTATTATTTAATTTTATTTATTTTCTTAGAAAGACGGACTGGTAAGCGAAATAAGTAGGTTATAATGAAAGGCAGTCCAGATATTATTTAAATTTTATTCAAATTCCGACGTTTCGGAGACTTTTCTCTCCTTCTTGAATAGTTATTGATGGCTGAGTATAACTCGGCTCCCAATTGTCTCTCTTTTCAGTGATAACAACAATATTACAATACTTTTCAACATTATATCATAAGTTAACTAAGTACACTTATGATATAATGTTGAAAAGTATTGTAATATTCGTTGTTATCACTGAAAGAGAGACAAATGGGAACCGAGTTATACTCAGCAATCAATAACTATTCAATACCCTGAAAAAGAAGAGAAAAAGTCTCCTAAATGTCGGAATTTGAATAAAATTTAAATAATAATTTATGGACTGCCTTTTCAATAATCAATCAAATTTTTAATATTTAAAAAAATTAATAATAAAAATAGGAAAGTAAAAAAATATTAAATATCTTTTAGAAAAACAACTTTAGGTCAATCTAAGATGCCCAACTAGTCCATGCGATTTTTGGCTAAATAATTATGGGTTTTGGACGCTATTCATTAACAAAACACTTTGTTCATTTATTTATTAATTGTTTAGGCCACTGGTTCTTAACTATGAGTCGCGACCCAAAATTGGGTCATGGAGCATATTCTTTGGGTCGCGCACAGTCGTTAAACAAATGTTTACTATATCTCTGGTAGAACCCTGGTAGACCAGAATTTCTGGTTGCAAGCCAAATTCTGGCCTGTTTTTCCTGGTTAGATTCTTTCCATTAAATGGACAGACTCTCGCTGGTTGATCTGCCCAGAATCTGGTGGTATAGTTATGTCCTAATTCTGAGTAGATGTCCTGCCCAGAATATGGTCAGATGATTATGGCCAGATTCTGCTACGAAGAACTGATATTTTCTGGTCATAAAAAAAAGTGTAGAAAATAACTGTAAATAATACAATGTAATAATATTTTACTTTCATTTTTTTTAATTAGTCCAATGAACTCTGCACTAAACTTATTATTTATATTGATTTTATATTGAAATATCTACTTTTATTATACGAGCAAAAATTGTTTGTTTGTTTGTATATTTTTTTGAATCTTAAAACGGCTAACGATTTTGATGCACCCAACTCTTTTATCGAATTTTGAGGATGATAAATCGTTCTGGCTAGGCCTCGATCTTGGCTAAATTCATTTTAATTGACTTTTTCTTAATTATTTCCAAACCAGCTATAATGTGGCCGTAACAATCTTACATTTACATTCAAATTCTGGTCAGATTTTATAGCCATTTTCCAGCCCGTCAAACAGAAAATATGCTCTTTTTCTGGCCATTTTCTATTCAATTTTTCTACCAGGGATTTAGTTCAATAAGTTTAATTAAACGTGATTTTTCATTAAAATTCTTTTTGTATCGAAAAGTACCTTTGGTTATCTTAATTGTTAAAAAAATGTTTATACGTGAGTTAAAAAAAAATTTCGCTTTCTTTGGGGTCGCAACATGAAACATATTTCTCAAATTTGGGTGGCGGCGTAAAAGGTTAAGAACCACTGGTTTAGGCAATTTTTTAAAGGATGGAACTCGTCAAAGCCCTTGGGCGAATGTATTTTTAAAATTTTATTTTGGAATTAATTTGTTTAAAAAATAAGCTCGAATTAAAAAAAAAAAAAACTATCTAGAATTTCGTCTCTTGAACCGAAATTAACTACCTTCGAAACATTTTGATTAGTGTCCAAAAACGAAATAACATTTAAACCATATTTAACGTTATTTCTTACCGAAAAGAATATATTCGTTTTTAGCGAACACATATACCTTAAAAATATTAAGATCCTAAAAATTTTTACTGAATCATGTACATTTAAAATTTGTTTATAAGGTCCACGGTTTGTGCAACATCCTGGTTAAAGAGACCTATTATTAAGAGGAATAGTTTTAATATTCTTATAATGATAATTGTTTATTGCAACATACACCCATCCCTCGATGTACACGGTAGATACATTCCAAGAGAAAACGTGTAATTCAAAACGAGACAGAGCATGAATAATATATAAAATGGAGGATAGGTTCAACTAAATTCAAAACCGTGTAAATTGAAACAAAGGATATGTAGAAAAAGCAAACTGAAACCGTGTATTTAAATCAAGGGATAGGCGATCAGATTTAAAAACTGTGTAAATCTAGGGAGATGTACTTTCAATAGTCGTTTTGATGGCCCTCTAACCCGTATTCCACTGTATAGATATATAGAGGTGATTAAAAATTAGATTCAGTATGGGGGATCTCGCTTACCTTAATAGATAGAGCCTAGGTTCAAATTCGGCAAAGTTTCTAATTTCTGAGCTGTTAATTAATATGAAAAAAAAAAAATAGATTTAAATTAAATGGTCTTCAAATTAAAAATTGCGCCCATAAGAATGAGTAATTTAGTGCTTAAAAATACATCATCATGTTTTTTTTAAATAATTAACCCGAAGATTTGAGTATCTTTTTTTGAAAATTAGATGATTTTTTTCAAAAATACAACTCACCGTAAAACCAAATATATCAAGAAAGAATTTAATTAAGGTCAAAAATTTTAGTAGAAATATTTTTACATTGCATATCAGAGGGCTTCATCCCCTCAGGTGTTGAACCCGAGTACTAACACGCTTGCCCGGCTTGTTAGTTCAACTCGCGAGACAAAAAAACACTTGACATGCAATATATTTAAGAAAAAAATTTTTATTTAGCCTCTCTTAAATATATATGCAGTGTCAGAGTGTCTTTTTGTCTGCAATGTGTTTGTGTTTTTTATCGTAGGCTCCATGAGAGCGCTTGATGAAAGTCATGATTTAAAAAATAAAACAATAAATAAACAAATAAATAGAATAAAACATATAAATAAACAAAACAAACAAATAAAAAAAATGTACAAAGTAATCCTGCCGAGAATATGTCAGAAATCAAGTCCAGGCATGAGCGTCGTCTAAAACTCGCCAATCCGATAGTATGCCTTTTTTAGTAGTGTGCGCTTAATGGAGGATTTAAATTTATTTAGAGCTAGACTCATAATTTCCTCCGAAATTTTGTTGTAAAAGCTCACAATGACCCATGAATGAAGCGTTTACCTTTTGTAAATGAAAACTTGGGATGGCGAGTTTATTCTTGAATCTAGTATTGAATTCATGCCTGTCACTATTCTTTGCGAACTCACTAATATTCTTCTGCACATATACCAAGCATTCATAAATGTATTGGGATGCCACCGTCAGAATATTTATCTCCCTAAATTTTTCCCTAAGAGACATTTCTGGACCCAAATTATATATAGCTCTAATTGCTCTCTTTTGAAGAATAAATATCGTGTCGATATCAGTTGCCTTTCCCCAAATTAAAATACCATAGGACATCACAGCTAATACTAAGCGAGCCGTCTCGACATTCGTCAGTTGCCTAATTTATTTGACAGCGTAAGCCGCAGAAGCAAGCTTACCTGCCAGAGCTCCAATATAAAAATATTTAATTTGAAAGTTTATATTAGGAAAATAAGGACAAGTTTTTATGGTGACTTTTTTATTTATCAGCCAACGTTTCCACAACTTTGCCGACTTTTCAGGGCTTCAAGTAATATGTCACACTTCATCTAAATTTCTATTTTCTCCGTTACCATTGAAGACCATCAGAAGCTTAAATTTCAAAAAATATTTGGTACATATTCTCAAAAAAAAAAAAAAAAAACAATTTTTCTTTTCTTTTAAATATTCTATTCTGGTTCAAAAACAGGGTTGCCTCATTCCATATATGTTATTTCTGTTTTATATCTAATGAAATTGTTAATATAAAAAGAAAAGAAAGAAAAATTATGTTTTTTTGAAATTTGGGTTCTGATGGTCTTCAATGGTAACGGAGATAATGAGAAAAATTAGACGAATGTGTGACATGACTATTTGAAGCCCTGAAGAAGTCGGCAAAGTTTTGGAAACGTTGGTTGATAAATAAACTAGAGTAAAGTACTTTAAAATATAATTTTACTAAAAACTTTATTTAACCCTTTCTGTGGTCCCCAAGGTACTTAATTAGGATATTAAATTTCATCAAAATTGGTCAAGTCATTTTCAAGATATTTAGAAAAAACTAAAAAAGTACTAATGTTTGTGGGCCGATACGTACCAAAAGCTAATCAGCGCTTCATTTTGTTAAACTAATGGTAGGTTTTCAATTTCATTTCAATCGGTGCAACGGTGTGGAAAAAATCGTGGGCCAAAAAACGATAACATACATCCATCCATCCATCCACAACACGAAAAATCGCACTTTTTGGCCTCTCGACGAGGCCCCATGTAATTTTTGGCAAAACCGTCACGTGCTAAAATTCAACCTAATTGAATACTACAATTTGTGACTTTAATTGAGTCCATGGGTTCCGTAGTCTTTACCTGAGGACCCTTTGAAGTCGCGCTTGCCGCGAGACCGATTACAATACTTCCCCCATGCTTCGCATTGGATAAAGTAAAAAGTCACACATAAAAACTTGTCCTTATTTTCCTAATATAAAGATTCCAATTAATACAAATTATGGACGGAAATGATAATAATAAAAATATTTCTACTAAAATCTTCGATTTTTGACCTTAATTAAAAATTCTTTCTTGATAATTTTGTTTAATTTTCACTGATAAGGTAAGAGAGAGGAATATGATGATAGTAAGTAAGGGTAGAGTAGAGAGACCTCCAAAGAGAAGACAAGCGATGGCTCGTTTGGCATCTTGCATGCCGTAGATGCTCGGGGCAATATTAGTGGCCAGTCTGTCGTAGACGTTGGGACTGGCTGCGAAACGGCGGAAAGCTTCTTCTTCCTCAGAGGTGACTGAGAGCAGAGGACTAAACCCGGCGCCTTTCGAATCCACCTCAATGCCCAACACGCGCATGTACGAAGAACGGACACCCATTCCTGCTTTATTCATGCCACGCTAAAAAACAAACAGACAACATATTACTTATACTTCCTCTCACCAGACTACAAATATATTTTTATTTTAAATTAAAATATCATGAATTATATTTCAATTAAATGAATATAATCAGATGGCCCCTCGCTCAAGTGTCATCAAGTGATTTTTAAGAGGGCACTTAACATACAAAGTTAATCTAAACTCGTATGCTCTATGCTAAGGCGATCATCATTTTATTTTATTTTCATCATATTAAGAAAGCGGTTTCCAACCCCGGTTCCTTTACAACAGGGGTGGGCAACTTCTTTATCAATGGGCCAATTTCATATCACGACGCGAGCTAGCACACAATGAACAAAAATTCATTATTTCAAAAATATGCAAATTATTAACATGTTAAAAAAATCAAAATAATAAATACAAATTGATCTTAATTGGAATGGATTATAGATCAAAATAAAATTTGTAATTAACATTTTTTTTATGTAACAAAATGAATACAATAAACTTTACATAGTGTGAGAGGTAAAATTTGAATGCACCTCATTAATTATTATATCATAATTAGGATTTAATTGGTTAGTAGTTATTCGAAGAACTGCTTCTAAATTTTCATGTGTTATTCAGGATCTCTTTGTTCTTCAAATGTTTCATTAACGAAAATGTAAATTGATCCAAAGAATGCCAAATATTTTTGTGCATAATCCAGATATTTTTAAAGATTTCTGGATTTAAAGAGGCATAAAATTACAGTATGGTTTTATCAGAAAATTGATTTTTTAGTTGTAAATTTATCAGTTCCAATTGAATACTGGCTGGTGCATTGCCGACATTGAAAGCAAATGGTAGACTTACTAATGAAAGATCATTAGAAATCTTTTAAATCTTGTTGAAAATTCTTTGAATAAATATAAATAATATTTTCATTTAATGGATTTAACATCGTAAAGGCCGGGGCAGTTGCCCAGAAGTTTGGAGAAAAAATTTGATAATGGCGGAAAGATGCATATGTTACGCCTAATTTCTGAAATTGCCTATTTCTGCAAATACGCAATATTTTGCAAAATAAATGAATTAATAAATGTCATTGATGATTTCAAGTAATAAGTAAAATTTATTTATTATTTTAAGTACATGTCAACTTTAAATAATAGACCACAGATATATATCGTCGGCTTAGAGTGTAAACCTGCTAACTCCATTTTTTATCATATATCTATCTACTCTTATTAAACGAGCAAAAATTGTATATTTATTTGTTTATATATTTGTATCTTGGTTATATTTTGAAAAGGACTCAACGGGTTAAGGGGTTTTTGGGGTGACAATTCGATCTGTCACGCTCTCATCTTCGACAAAATTGTTTTTGATGGGTTTTTTCGTAATCAAATTAATTATTCTCAGGTAGACAAATCCCATTCTTAGGGTTTTAAAAAAGGTTTCCCTTTTCCTTTTGTACCCAGGCAGACAATGGGTTGCCTTAATTCATTGTTCTAAAAGGCCTTGAAGAACTATTGTAATTGTGGATTTTAACATATTTTGTTCTCCATAAACGTTGATAATTGTTATTTGAAATATTAATAAACGTTTTATAATTGTTTTTATAAAGAACTTTATTTATTTAATAGAATAAAAAATAATCAAGAATTTATTTAAAAATATATTTCGCATAAACGGGTCTCAATTTTCTGAAAAAACAACACATTTTGATAGGTTTTATTTATTAATAATTGGATGAATAAAAATGAATCATATGGTTAAATCAAAACAGGCGCAGGAGGTGGGCTGTAGTGGTGGGGGATCCGGGGGTAGGGCGAGGTTTCGGGGGTGGGGTCAAGCGGGGTGGGGGTACAATGGGCGAATACTATATATATTTGTATTTTTTTTAATTTGAAAACGGCTCTCAAATAAAAATCGACCTTTTTATCAGAATTTAAATTAAAAATAATATTAAAATAAAGGTTTTAACTGAAGGAAGAAGTTACCGAGCATCGCTCGGTGCCTCCAGGTACTGACATATTAATACCGTTAGAAAGAAAAAGAAATGCAGCATCGTCCAAGTAAAACTGTTACTTAAAATTACTATCGTAAGTTGTAGAAAAAAATGTGAAAAATAGTTCTTTCCATAACAACAATATTAAATTTTGTTTGTTTTTTCTCTGCCCTGTAAAATTTCTTTTTTGAGTTAGCAGATTTACACTCTAAGGCGACGATATATGATTTAAAACCATATATATAGACATAATATGTGATGTTGTAAGAAAAAGTGCCTTATCTTCACCGACCACTTGTTTTCAGGAAGGGCAAAAATGTGAAATACTAGTATATAATATTTATCAGTAATGTAGCTGTTATCAAAGCTTTTATTTTTGTGATTGATTTGATTTAGAGTTGAAATTTTAGTAAAATCACACATAATTAGAATTATTTATTGAACACGAATCTAAGACGACGATATGGTATATTAAACAAAGAAAATAGATCCAATTTAAAAAATGACTAAATGTAATTTGCCAACCTGTTTGGTTAATCCTGACACTTTCTTAATGCAATAGATTCCAGTGACGATAACTCGATTACCAGGAACAGCTCTTTCACATAAATCTCTAAAAAAAAGAAATTTTATTTAGAAGACATTTGAATTAAAAATTTTCAATTCTTAGAGATGAGAATTAAAGAGATGTTAATTTTAAGTTTCCCTACAAACAATAGAGCAACAATAAATAAATAAATATTTTGAAAATAGACAATGATGCAGATTGTCTTTGAGATGTAATTGCCTTGAATAAAAATAAAAAATATAAATATTAAAGAAAAATTATTTTTTACTACAAATTTTTGATAAATATTAGACAAACAGAAATCATATATCTGAAAAAAAAAATAATAATTTAATTTTTGTTCTTTAATTTTTTTGAACATTTCTAAAATTAATCTTTTTTTTTCTAAATTCCGTTCTTTATCTAAAATTTTGTATTCACTTACTTAGTTACTTAGACTAAATATTCTATATATATATATATATATATATAAGTATATACAGTATTTGCTTAGAGGACCCGTTCTACAGTGCGTCTATCTAGTGCACACGTGTCCTAAATTTTGTATTAGAAAATTCAATTTAGAAAAAAAATTAATTTTAGAAATTATCGAAATTTTAAATAACAAAAGGTCAAATATGAATTCTGTTTTCTAATATTAATAAAAAAAATTTAGAGAAAAATAATTTTTTGGGATATTCAAATTTTTAATTTTTAGTCAAGGTAATTTCATCTCAAAGTCAATCTTTTTCAGTGTTTATTTTCAAAATATTTATTTGTATATAGTTGCTTTATATTCCTTTCTTAAGGCAACTATTTTTTCAAATTTCTATTGATAAAGGGAGGATGATTTCTCCAATAAAAGTCTAGATTTCAAATAAACGTTTTTAGATTGTTTTTGGTAAAATGTTTGTATTTTTTTAAATAATATTTATCACTGGTTTAGGGTGTCATTGTAAGTAAATGAATAAATAGCAGTGGCGTGCGGTCCATGGATCCCTAAAATTTCAAAACATCATGAATATTTTCATACCATGTCATAGAAAATTTAATGTTAAATTTAAAAAATAACTAAAAATTCTGCGATTATAAAAATAAAATAACATTTTAAAAAGTGAAGGGTTTTTTTTTTGGACATCATTCCCTGCTTGAAAAGTCACCGCTCGCCACTGATAATCTATGTATTTTTATTAATTTAATTCATTTTAAAATGAAAGTGTCAATTATCAATTAAAGACAGTTTTTTTTAATAATTTAAAATACCTGTCGCAATAAAGTTGAATATGTCTTGCTAATTCGCCATGTGGAATCGAATCGGGAGATTCCTGTAGTTTCAACACTTGGAAATCAACGCACTGGCATTTATCTGGTATAATAAAATATGGATCCAAAGGACAACTTGGTCTTCCAGCTTGTTCACTGAAAGAATATCAATTTATAATATCAATAATTTGTAATTAGCAGAGATTGTGGTGTTGGTGCAAGGTGAAACATCTTTAATAAAGATAAGAGTAAATAAATATTTACATTTTAATGTGAAATAAATGACCTAGTATCCTTAACTCATAGTAAATCCATATTAAATATAATATTTATTTACTCTTATCTTTATCAATAATTTGTCTTTAGTGTAAATGAATCTTTTTTCCCCCTGATAATTACACATTGCATTTTCTGGGAAGATTTAATCCTTCGAAACCGGCAGGTACTCGTACCCCTGGTATAGTTGAACGACAGCCTCGACATTGGAGAACAATCTGAGTCGCTTTGGCACGCACACCTGAGGCAGCGATCACAATCCCGTGGATTTTTACCAATTGGGATACAGCAGTAGACTAGAAGGAAAAACAAAAATTATTAATCAAATATCTTCTATGCTGAGAGCTTTTATTCGAAAGTACTTTTCATTTTAGTAAAATGTACTGTAATGGGTTGAAGAATTTATTTAATTAATTAATGCCTCAAAACTCATTTTTTTATTAAATATTTCATATTAACCTCAACTCAGAATTAATATTTTCGAAATCATTCTCATTAATCATAGTAGGAATTTTTTTGACTGAGTGAATGATCGAAACAGCTCTTTTTCAGAGTATATATATATATTTAAGGAATCTACCCAAGTCAATTGATTAATTAGTTCTTATTTGTGTGCATAATTCAACATAGAAACTTAACGTTTTCAAGCGAAATTCATGTTATTCAGTAGGATTTATATCACTCTCACTAACAATAAGAATTTGGACATTCACACATGAATATGTATATTTCTTTTAAATGCAAAAAAATATGAAGGATTATTAGGATTAATAAGATTAGAGTAATTTTTGGAGACGGACTGATAAGTGAAGTTGAGTGGATATTGATGAGGCAGTCAAAAAAAAAGAAGATAATTTACACTATCTTTTTATTCATAAAACCGACGTTTCGGAATCTATTCCCTCCTTCTTCAGGGCTTTGAAAAGTCAGTGAAGGAAATCCAATGGGAAAGTTCCCTCTGTCTCCTCTTTCAGTGGCAGAAACAATAATAATATATTGTATTTCATTGTCAGCAGATTACTATTATAATTCTGCTATAATTCTATTAAAGTTCCCTCTGTCTCCTCTTTCAGTGGCAGAAACAATAATAATATATTGTATTTCATTCTCAGCAGATTACTATTATAATTCTGCTGAGAATGAAATACAATATATTTTTGTTACTGCCACTGAAAGAGGAGACAGAGGAAATTTCCCATTGGATTTCCTTCACTGACTTTTCAAAACCCTGAAGAAGGAGGGAATAGATTCCGAAACGTCGGTTTTATGAATAAAAAGATAGTGTAAATTATCTTCTTTTTTTTGACTGCCTCATCAATATCCACTCAAATGATTAGATCTAATGAAATTGTATCGATATATGTAGATTTCATATAATTACCTAAAATTTGAGATATTTTATGAAATGTATTAGAAACTAAATTATTTTAATGTTAATGTACTATTGTACTTTTCAAGCAAACATGTACTGTAAATAATACATCTGTACTGTAACGGCAGCTTCTATGTGAATAAAATTAGAGGAAAAGAGAACAAAATATAAGCCCATGTAATTCTAGTTCGTAATCAAACACCATTTTTTGTTTTTAGCCCAAATTCTAAATTTTTTTTTTTTACCTATTTCCATGCATATCAAATGGATGTATCTGCCCTATAATGGGCAATAAGCATATTTTTGACAAATTCTTTTATGACATGAATTAAAATGTGAATAGCACTGAACTAACATTTTCTTTATATTTGGTCAATTATTTATTTCTCTAGAATATTTATATTTACAAATTATAATGTTTGCTATTTACAATATTTATAAGATTGCATCGAGCTGGGTCTTTCGGCCCAAGTCTCTCAAGTCTATTTGGCATTACGGATGCCATTATTTTTTAGCGTATTTCAACCAACATGGGACACAATTTTGACTTTTCCAATGCCAAAATTTTAGATAAAGAGCGGAATTTAGAAAAAAAGATTAATTTAGGAAATGATTTAAATTTAAAACAATAAAAATTCAATTAATATAAGCTCTAATATGGAGTCTCATTTTTCTAATATTTATCAAGAATTTTAGGAGAAAAATAATTTTTCGTAAATATTTCTATTTTTTATTTAAGATAATTTCATATCCAAGATAATCTGTATCATTTGTCTTTCAAATTTGCATTGATAAAGGGAGAATTTGTATAGATTGTAAATAAATTAAAATAAAGAGAAATCAATGGGGTTGTCGTCTGCTTGATAAAAATAAAGATATACCTACTTTTAATTAAAATAAATTTCTACCGAAACGTTTGGATTTCAAATAAACGAAACGTTCGGTATAAAATTATCTGTTAATCAAATGAAAATTTTAAGAAATTTGAAAAAATAGTTGTTTTAAAAAAGGAATCTAAAGCAAAGAGTAAATTTTAAACGATGAAAATTGCATACTTTAATGGAACGAAGACATGTTGGTAAAGCTGTTGAGACCAACATTATTTGGATATCTTCAATTTTTTCTTCACCAATCGGACGAGGGCTTGTGAGTTCATCCGCCACTTCACGAGCAGACTCTTCAAACTAGAATAGGAGAAAAAATTTATATATTAAAATATAAATAATAATAATAATAATAATAAATGAATTTAACTTTTAAGGACCAATCATAGATTTTAGAGAAAATATTTTTACATTGCATATCAGAGAGGTTCGTCCCCTTAGGAATCGAACCCAAGCGCTAACTAAGCTTGCCGGGCCAGTTAGCCAAAACCCTTAAGACAAATCTCTTCTGACATGCAACATATATAAGTATTATAGCTAAAGAAAAAGTATATAAGTTAAATAAATAAATAAAAAATAAATAAAAATAATATAATTAATAAATGAATTAAGGACATCATAGATATTAGAGAAATATTTTTACATTGCATATCAGAGAGGTTCGTCCCTTGGAATCGACCCAAGCGTAGCTAGCTCAGGCCAGTAGCCAAACCCTTAAGGCCTTAAGTCTTAAGGGTTTGGCTACTGGCCCGGCAAGCTTAGTTAGCGCTTGGGTTCGATTCCAAGGGGACGAACTCTCTGATATGCAATGTAAAAATATTTCTCCAATATCTATGATGTCCTTAATTCATTTATTAATATTATAGGTCTGGGTTGATTTTTGAAATAATTTCCATCTTTTTTTCAAAAAAAGACACTCAAAAAGATACTTAAATCTTTGCTTTCACTGTAAAAATAATATAAGATTGGAGTAATTTTTGGAGACGGACTGATAAGTGAAATTGAGTGGATATTGATGAGGCAGTCTAAAAAAAAAGAAGATAATTTATACTATCTTTGTATTTTTATTCAAAAACCGACGTTTCGGAGGCTATTCCTCCTTCTTCAGGGTTTTGAAAAGTCAGTGATGGAAATCGATCCTCTCTTTCAGTGCCAGTAACAATAATATATATATTTCATTCTCAGCAGAATTATAATGTAGTAATGATTCTGCTGAGAATGAAATACAATATAATTATTATTGTTTCTGCCACTGAAAGAGGAGACAGAGGGGAATGTCGCATTGGATTTCCTTCACTGACTTTTCAAAACCCTGAAGAAGGAGGGAATAGCCTCCGAAACGTCGGTTTTTGAATAAAAATAAAAAGATAGTTTAAATTATCTTCTTCTTTTGGACTGCCTAATCAATATCCACTCAATAATATAAGTTATTTTAACTAATTAACTTACAATAGCAACATATTCAGTAGGATTTTTGTATAATTTATCAGCCAGAGTTTCATCATAACAGGATACATCCTCCAAATTCACTTGCAAATGATATCGTCGCAAATTATAATTCCGTTTCAGTGCGTCTCTAAGAAACAAAAGTTACAAATTAATCTCATTATATATATATATAAATATGTAGTTTACATATAAGTTTATTGTTTAAAAATCTATATTTAATTTGAGAAAACTTGCTAGTTTCTTAGAATTTTAATTTTTTTTATTTAATCTTATCGAAAAATGTTTAAAGATGAATTGTTTTTTTCTTTCACACAAGGTATAAAAAACAAGCATATCAGGTCTTTAGCCCAGTAAATAGAAGATCCAAAAAGTGGTTCAACTTACATTAATTAGGCGAAAAGATTTTTTTTTTCTAGGATCGTTTGGTATGGTGTGGGTACTTATGCCAAATCTAACTTTGCGACCTCGAAAGTATGGGGGACAACTTTTGGTGACCTAAAAACCTCGAAATTATCAGACTTTTTCCAATTTTTTGCTTATAACTCGAAAACGGTCCATATTTTATAAATAACCGTCCTATAGTAAATTAAAGAGGACAAAATTTCACGTCGATTAAAAAAAATAATCCAAAATTGGTTCAGTAGTTCGATCCAAAAAACAGCACCCGGGATCATTTTTAAATATAGCAAAAACTCGCACTTTTTTCGATTTTTCCCATTTTGACCATGAAGGAGCACGTTTTCGACAAAGACCACTCAATACATTTTTAAACTAGATTAAATTTGCTATAATTGAAACAAAGTTTCATCGTAATTGGATAATGGTAACCAGTGCTGGAATCAGATTGAAGTTTTGAAAAAATTCAATTTGTTACAAAAAATTTCAGTTTTTCCTTCATAAAATGTAAATCACTCATCCTAGAAACTTGATTTCTATATAATTCTCTAGGAAATTTTGTTGACTTGAACCACTTTTTTGATAAAACTCTTAGATTTATAGATATCCAGAATTTTCCATGACAGGAAATGATCCATTGTTTCAACAAATCTCAATTTTTCCTTCATAAAATGTAAATCACCCATTCTAGAAACTTTATTCCTATCTCATTCTCTAGGAAATTTTGTTGACTTGAACATTTACTTGAACCACTTTTTTGATAAAACTCTTAGATTTATAGATATCTAGAATTTTCCATGACGCTTTTTCGGATCATATCCTGTCCACGAAATGTAGGATATCTATAAATCTAAGTTTTATCAAAAAAGTGGTCCAAGTACACGTTCAAGTAAATAAAATTTCTAGAGAATGAGATAGAAATCAAGTTTCTAGAATGGGTGGTGTTCATTTTATGAAGAAAAACTGCGATTTGTTGAAACAATGGATCATTTCCTGTCATGGAAAATGCTAGATATCTATAAATTGAAAAACTGCAAATTTCGAGGTTTCTCGGCCCCCAAAAGTTGCCCCCCACATTTTCGAGGTCGCAAAGTTAGATTTGGCATAAGTACCCACACCATACCAAACGATCCTAGGGAAAAAAATCTTTTCCTCAATTAATGTAAGCTGAACCACTTTTTGGATACTCTATTTACTGGGCTGGCTAAATAGAAAATCATATAATTTAATAAATAAATGTGAATGAAAGTAAAAATATATTTTTCTTTATTTTAATAGCATCGGCTTATTATTATTAAAAATAGATAACAGACAAAATAATTTAGGATTGGATTATTTATAAAATAATAAATAATACCTGTATTTATAATTAAAATTCTCTTCATGAAATTGTCGAATAAATTCTTTGAATTTCCTTTTGATTGCTTGCAAATTGATTTGCTCATTATTTGCTGGTGTGAAATTATCAGAAAAAAATACACCAGGATCATCAAAACCTTCCATTGTTGAAGATTATTGTTATTTATATATAGAAAAACAAATAGTCTGAAATTAATAAGAAGAAATTAAATGTCTTTCAATAAGAAAAGATCATCATCCAAATCGCTCAATTTAGCGGGAATGAAGAATATGGCGGGAATACTACGCTAGTCAATTAAAGCATACGTTAGTAGTCAGGAAGGGACTGGCCAATCAGATGAAAGTAGGCGTAGCTCAATAGCCGCTTATTTCAAATCTACTGAATTATGCTTCTATTTATTATTTTAACTTGAAATTTTCGAGTAAAAGAAGTAATATCAAGATTTATATTTTAATCTTATATATATTATAATATATAACTGGTCATAATATTTCCTTCTATTAGACAAATTAACTTTTAAACGTTAGTTTTAATTTTTTTCTTAAAGCAATTTGAATATAATTAATAATTTCTAATGTTAATTCTACATATTAGGAAATTATTTTATTATTTTTTGAAAAGGAAAAATAAATTGAGAATCCGACGAGATTCGAACCCGTGTCTCTCACCTTTACGCGAAGAGCGCCTTTCCAATTAGGATACGGATATTTCCTTCTATTATTTTTTTGTGATGGTGCAGAAGCTTACAATTAAAAAAACACAGTTATAAGTTAGAATATATATAAGATTAAAATATAATATTTATTATACATCTTGATATTATCTCTTTTACTCGAAAATTTCAATTTAAAATAATAGAATCATAATTCATTCGATTTGAAATAAGCGGCTAATTAGCCACGCTTTCTTTCATCTGATTGGCCGGGCGCTTCCTGATAACTAATGTATTCTGTCAATTGGAGGATTGATTGAAATAAAAAAATAAAAAAAGATTTTGAAAATAATTTTATTTCCTTAAAATTTAATTTATTATGCGTATCATCATTTAAGAATATTATTAAATAAAATTTGATTTTTTTCTCTTGATTTCTTTAGAAATTATAAATATATTTAAAACAACTTCACTTTTCTTATAAAATATTTCTCATTCTAGTTTTATATGTAGATTTAATTTTATACAAAAGATTGAGTCAATCATTGACGCGCGCTTCCATTTTGACTCAATCAACCTAAACCTTTTGATCAAAACTCATTAGTAGGGAAGTTTCGATTATATTATAGGTTTCGGTGTTGAAAGTTAGCGGAGAGTCCTACATGATTGCTGCCGAGTGCGTG
Organism: Forficula auricularia; assembly: GCA_024734495.1. NCBI lineage: Eukaryota > Metazoa > Arthropoda > Insecta > Dermaptera > Forficulidae > Forficula > Forficula auricularia. Next base: position 23,484,234 of record JALMQS010000153.1, on the reverse strand, counting down.
ATTGACGGAAAGATTGATCAAAACCCTTCTAGACGGTCAATCAAACTTTCTATCAATCACCGTCAATGATTGACTCGAGGATCAAACGGGTTCAAAATGTTTGACTCAACTATTTTGATCAAAAGATTGACCATCTAGGGCCTCCTTTAAGATATAACTAGTTTGGGATAGAGCCCTGGGACCCTAAAAAGACAGAAAACAGGGGTTAAATAGAAGTGAGCAAATTTCACCAAAAACTTCGCTCCCCGATATTCTCATCTGTTTTAATTAAATAAGGTTCTACCACGTTGCCAAATTTCAGCTTTCTTTGATAAAAATAATTTGAATGGAGAATTGATGGAAAGGCAGCCCAAAGTGTTAATGAACAACAAAATTCCGAAAAAATGAATTATATTGGAGCACTACCATATACATTTGCGGACAAAAAATCGAGCCAACTAATCTCTTTTTCTAAAACTTTACTTATTTCAGATTCTAGGCATCGGATTGGAATAAAAAAGGTGTCATAAGTTAAGGGAATTTATTACAGTTTAATAAAAATAAATTGTTACATTTTGTACACACATTTTTTGATATATGGACAAAATAAACTGCAACGGATCGTTGCTAAACTTTATCCAAATTCATTTGAAATATTAATATGTTTGTTCCTTTATTATTAATCAGATATCACTTGCAATTTGTAGTTCATATTGAAATTAATTCAAAAATAATTCTCATTTAAGAGTCGAGGAATAACCATTCTATATTGGATTTTTGACGTTTCGGTCTTTATTGGTAACCATTGCTGAAGACATAGAGGAATCGACTTAAAATCAAAAATAGCCATCGATTCTCATCTAATACTTGAGGAATAACAATTCTACATTAGGTTTTTGACGTTTCGATTATTATTGGTAATCATTGCTGAAGACATGGAGGAAACGACTTAAAATCAAAAATAACGATCGATTCTTATCTAATACTAGAGGAATAACCTTATTGAATTCCATTTTTGATGTTTTGACTATTAATGGAAACCTCTACTGAAAATGTAGAAGAATCGACTTAAAATCAAAAGACTAAATTCTTTTATGGCAAACAACTCAAGCTTGAGTTGTTTACCATAAAAGAATTTAGTCTTTTTGATTTTAAGTCGATTCTTCTACATTTTCAGTAGAGGTTTCCATTAATAGTCAAAACATCAAAAATGGAATTCAATAAGGTTATTCCTCTAGTATTAGATAAGAATCGATCGTTATTTTTGATTTTAAGTCGATTCCTCCATGTCTTCAGCAATGGTTACCAATAATAATCGAAACGTCAAAAACCTAATGTAGAATTGTTATTCCTCAAGTATTAGATGAGAATCAATCGCTATTTTTGATTTTAAGTCGATTCCTCTATGTCTTCAGCAATGGTTACCAATAAAAACCGAAACGTCAAAAATCCAATATAGAATGATTATTCCTCAAGTACTAGATGAGAATCAATCGCTATTTTTGGTTTAAAGTTGATTTCTCTATGTCTTCAGGAATGGTTACTAATAAAAACCGAAACGTCAAAAATCCAATATAGAATGGATATTTCTCAAGTATTAGATGAGAATCAATCGCTATTTTTGATTTTAAGTCGATTCCTCCATGTCTTCAGCAATGGTTACTAATAAAAACCGAAACGTCAAAAATCCAATATAGAATGATTATTCCTCAAGTACTAGATGAGAATCAATCGCTATTTTTGGTTTAAAGTCGATTTCTCTATGTCTTCAGCAATGGTTACTAATAAAAACCGAAACGTCAAAAATCCAATATAGAATGATTATTCCTCAAGTACTAGATGAGAATCAATCGCTATTTTTGGTTTAAAATCGATTTCTCTATGTCTTCAGCAAAGGTAACGGATAAGAAAACAACGCAGTTGCTATGGTTACTCATAAAAATTCCTCCCAAATTTTTAGCATTTCACAGAGAGAAGCCTATCCATTCTTACTTAAGCAAGGCTAAATGAGCTATATTAAAACTTTCAAATGAATAAATTTTAAAGAATTTAAAAAATTAAAAAGTACCATCTTACTCTAGAGTAAAGTACTTTAAAATATAATTTTACTAAAAACTTTATTTAACCTTTTTTGTGGTCCCCAAGGTACTTAATTAGGATATTAAATTTCATCAAAATTGGTTAAGTCATTTTCAAGATATTTAGAAAAACTAAAAAAGTACTGAAATAAAGTACTAATGTTTGTGGGCCGATATGTACCAAAAACTAATCAGCGCTTCATTTTGTTAAACTAATGGTAGGTTTTCAATTTCATTTCAATCGGTGCAACGGTGTGGAAAAAATCGTGGGCCAAAAAAGCGATAACATACATCCATCCATACATCCATCCGCACGCACTAAATGAAAAAATCGCACTTTTTGGCCTCTCGACGAGACCCCATGTAATTTTTGGCAAAACCGTCACGTGCTAATATTCAACCTAATTGAATACTACAATTTGTGACTTTAATTGAGTCCATGGGTTCCGTAGTCTTTACCTGAGGACCCTTTGAAGCCACGCTTGCCCCGAGAGCGATTACAATACTTTACCCATGCTTTGCATTGGATAAAGTAAAAATAAGAACATAAGCAAACTTTATAATTTTAAGATATTATGGAAATAAAGTGTACACCTAATCTTTGATTCTAAATTTCTCTATTAAATTAAATTAAATTAATTGAGAAAAATAAAAATAAAATGTAAGATAAAATTGAAAAATAATGAAATTATTCTTTATCTTAAAATTACAAAGTTTGCTTAATGTTCTTATTTTTTTCCATATATCAAAAAATGTGTGTACAAAATGTAACAATTTATTTCTTATTAAACTGTAATAAATTCCCTAAATTATGATAACTTTTTTATTCCAATCCGATGCCTAGAACCTGAATTAAGTCAAGTTTTAGAAAAAGAGAGTATAGGTGGCTTGATTTTTTTTGTCCTCAAGTGTATAAATTACATTTAGATATTACAACTTTAAATATTGAAAGAAAACAGCAGCAAGGAGATTTCAAGTCGGGCCGCATTAATTATAGCGCTGAACAGCTGATTTCCGCGGGTTGGCCGGTTTTATTGCTTTACTATCGATGGGCAAACTAGAACTGATGAGATAAAATCAATAATGCCCCTCAAAGTATGATTTGTGCGTAGCACGCGTTTTGCCGACTCCCAACACTCTTTCGTGGTCAAATTAGAAAAGTGCCGGACCACTTCATTCGCCAATAGATATATCCCCATGACTTCAAGGAACTGGAACTCTCTCCCAGCCTCCATCTTTCCCAGCACCTATAATCTTCAAACCTTCAAAACCGGAGTGGATAGACACCTACGTCTACACCCTCTCACTTAATCAACTTTCCTTCTCTTCGGTAATGCAAAGGTCTTTCGAGATCCATAGGAGCTGCATCTTTACTGGTGCACCCCTTCTTGCATTCGATTGCATTAAAAAAAAAAAAAAAGAACGTTAATTTGTGATGCTCTACTATAGGTTCGCAGCCGAATTCACAAAATCTTATTAAAGAATAATTGTCATATTCATTTATTGAACAAGCCATAATTTCTAATAGTAATGTAAAAAAAAAATCAAATAGGAATTAGGATAGGGATCGAGAGGGGAAAAAGAAAAAAACATTCAAAATATTTATAGAATAAAAAAGAAAAATATTTTTTTTTTTTGTAAATTTACATATATATATATTTTTATATACAATTGGTAAAAATAGTTTCGTTTTTTTTTATTTTATTTCGTTAAATAAAAATTCATTTTTTAACATATAAAACAAAAATGGGTATAATTAAAAAAAAATTAAGAAAAGTGGCATAAAATAAGAAATTAATATATATATTACTAATCATACATATTATGAAGAAATAAAAGTGTTTTGGTTTTTTTGATTGTTTTTGTATGAATATAAAAATTTAGGCACACTTGACACTTCACTTTTTTTATACAGTTTATTAGAATGTTTTAGGAAAACGAAAAGGGCATTTTAACTAAACCCTAGTATAATTTTAGTTAACTTTTATTGCGATGCGTCGTGATAACAATTTTTAATAATCGATTTTCTGGAAGGGTCTCTAAATGATTAAAAAGTTCCTCTGGAAAAGAAATTAAAATTATTATTAATAATATTATATTTAAATAGTGAAAAGAGAAACAATGTCGATTTTTCAGAGCATCTACGAGCAGCTCATAAACTCAATAAGATACAAACAATTTGAAACTAGAATGGATTCATTTTTTCTGAAAAATATTTATATTTTAGATTGAAAATAAAGGCAAAGACTTCGAAAGCATATAAATAAAATATGCAAAGTACGATCGCGCGCGGGATTCTTTTTCTAAAAATTATTTATTTTACAATTGGTGAGAATTAAGAAATTTCTCTTCTTCTTTTAATTTCAATTAAGATTTTTGATTTCGGGGAAAATGAATACATTTGTAAATTTCAAGTTTGTATCTTAGTTCACGAGCTATAAATGCTTGTAACGACACTAATAGTGTTTCATTATTCTTTTATTCGGGACCATAAAGGCACCCAATCTTTAATTTATTGGATGAAATAAGATATTTACGTCGGTTTCCGTAGACGCAGCCTGCAGCCAAACATGCGTGCACAGCCTGAGCCAAACGCTCCAGGGCGAGACTTTCGGGTGGTAGGGTCATCAGAGGACCAGCCATCAATACCAAATGCTGAGAAGAGACAGCGGCAACGTTTTGACCAGCTAAGCATTCGAGAACACTTTGCAGAAGAGCTACGTGGAGACGACTAAACAGCGAGACCTCTGTCGGGGTGATGGTCGCCCGAAGCGGAGCCAAAATGCACCAGCTAGAAGAAAAAACAAAAAAACAAAAGAATTATTTAATTGAAAAAGATTTTGTTTTGCAAAGTTGCCTATTTGTAAAGAGAAATCAATGAGGTTGTCATCTGCTTGATGCAAATAAACATATTCATATATTTAACGAATATAAATATGAATAAATATATAATTTATTTGTTAGATGGTTTGAGGTTTAACTTACGAGAAGAGACCCGCGTAGGGGGTGACCGGATTCATTGGAATGGAGCCGGGGGGCAGAGCTTGGAGCATGTTGATGACCAGGGCGGCCAGGCAGAGCGAAGGGTGGTCGGAAACCCACTCAGTGACCACCTCCAGCACAGCTTGGGGTGGACCATCACACGAGGCTAAATAAAACAACATATTATATTACATTTTCTCTATTAAGGTTTCACCATATTTGTATAAATAAAAAATTATAGATTTTATTGAAGGTTTATATAGTAATATTATAATAAGTGAATCAAATATTTTAAACTAAAAAAATAAACTGCAACGGATCGTTGCTAAACTTTATCCAAATTCATTTGAAATATTAATATGTTTGTTCCTTTATTATTAATCAGATATCACTTGCAATTTGTAGTTCATATTGAAATTAATTCAAAAATAATTCTCATTTAAGAGTCGAGGAATAACCATTCTACATTGGATTTTTGACGTTTCGGTTTTTGAAGGAGACAATAAAAGAGTGTGTCTTCTGCTGGAATTATAAATTTTATTTATTTATTTATATTATTCGTTATAAATAAATAAAATTTATAATTCCAGCAGAAGACACACTCTTTTATTGTCTCCTTCAATATATAAAAATTCTGCTACTCTCGGCAAAAACTTTCAATTTAGTTTCGGTTTTTATTGGTAACCATTGCTGTAGACATAGAGGAATCGACTTAAAATCAAAAATAGCCATCGATTCTCATCTAATACTTGAGGAATAACAATCTTGAGTTGTTTGCCATAAAAGAATTTAGTCTTTTTGATTTTAAGTCGATTCTTCTACATTTTCAGTAGAGGTTTCCATTAATAGTCAAAACATCAAAAATGGAATTCAATAAGGTTATTCCTCTAGTATTAGATAAGAATCGATCGTTATTTTTGATTTTAAGTCGATTCCTCCATGTCTTCAGCAATGGTTACCAATAATAATCGAAACGTCAAAAACCTAATGTAGAATTGTTATTCCTCAAGTATTAGATGAGAATCAATCGCTATTTTTGATTTTAAGTCGATTCCTCTATGTCTTCAGCAATGGTTACCAATAAAAACCGAAACGTCAAAAATCCAATATAGAATGATTATTCCTCAAGTACTAGATGAGAATCAATCGCTATTTTTGGTTTAAAGTTGATTTCTCTATGTCTTCAGGAATGGTTACTAATAAAAACCGAAACGTCAAAAATCCAATATAGAATGGATATTTCTCAAGTATTAGATGAGAATCAATCGCTATTTTTTATTTTAAGTCGATTCCTCCATGTCTTCAGCAATGGTTACTAATAAAAACCGAAACGTCAAAAATCCAATATAGAATGATTATTCCTCAAGAACTAGATGAGAATCAATCGCTATTTTTGGTTTAAAGTCGATTTCTCTATGTCTTCAGCAATGGTTACTAATAAAAACTGAAACGTCAAAAATCCAATATAGAATGGATATTTCTCAAGTATTAGATGAGAATCAATCGCTATTTTTTATTTTAAGTCGATTCCTCCATGTCTTCAGCAATGGTTACTAATAAAAACCGAAACGTCAAAAATCCAATATAGAATGATTATTCCTCAAGTACTAGATGAGAATCAATCGCTATTTTTGGTTTAAAGTTGATTTCTCTATGTCTTCAGGAATGGTTACTAATAAAAACCGAAACGTCAAAAATCCAATATAGAATGGATATTTCTCAAGTATTAGATGAGAATCAATCGCTATTTTTGATTTTAAGTCGATTCCTCCATGTCTTCAGCAATGGTTACCAATAAAAACCGAAACGTCAAAAATCCAATATAGAATGATTATTCCTCAAGTACTAGATGAGAATCAATCGCTATTTTTGGTTTAAAGTCGATTTCTCTATGTCTTCAGCAATGGTTACTAATAAAAACCGAAACGTCAAAAATCCAATATAGAATGATTATTCCTCAAGTACTAGATGAGAATCAATCGCTATTTTTGGTTTAAAGTCGATTTCTCTATGTCTTCAGCAATGGTTACTAATAAAAACCGAAACGTCAAAAATCCAATATAGAATGATTATTCCTCAAGAACTAGATGAGAATCAATCGCTATTTTTGGTTTAAAGTCGATTTCTCTATGTCTTCAGCAATGGTTACTAATAAAAACCGAAACGTCAAAAATCCAATATAGAATGATTATTCCTCAAGAACTAGATGAGAATCAATCGCTATTTTTGGTTTAAAATCGATTTCTCTATGTCTTCAGCAATGGTTACTAATAAAAACCGAAACGTCAAAAATCCAATATAGAATGATTATTCCTCAAGTACTAGATGAGAATCAATCGCTATTTTTGGTTTAAAATCGATTTCTCTGTCTTCAGCAAAGGTAACGGATAAGAAAACAACGCAGTTGCTATGGTTACTCATAAAAATTCCTCCCAAATTTTTAGCATTTCACAGAGAGAAGCCTATCCATTCTTACTTAAGCAAGGCTAAATGAGCTATATTAAAACTTTCAAATGAATAAATTTTAAAGAATTTAAAAATTAAAAAGTACCATCTTACTCTAGAGTAAAGTACTTTAAAATATAATTTTACTAAAAACTTTATTTAACCTTTTTTGTGGTCCCCAAGGTACTTAATTAGGATATTAAATTTCATCAAAATTGGTTAAGTCATTTTCAAGATATTTAGAAAAAACTAAAAAAAGTACTGAAATAAAGTACTAATGTTTGTGGGCCGATATGTACCAAAAACTAATCAGCGCTTCATTTTGTTAAACTAATGGTAGGTTTTCAATTTCATTTCAATCGGTGCAACGGTGTGGAAAAAATCGTGGGCCAAAAAAGCGATAACATACATACATCCATCCATCCATACATACATACATACATCCGCACGCACTAAATGAAAAAATCGCACTTTTTGGCCTCTCGACGAGACCCCATGTAATTTTTGGCAAAACCGTCACGTGCTAATATTCAACCTAATTGAATACTACAATTTGTGACTTTAATTGAGTCCATGGGTTCCGTAGTCTTTACCTGAGGACCCTTTGAAGCCACGCTTGCCCCGAGAGCGATTACAATACTTTACCCATGCTTTGCATTGGATAAAGTAAAAACAACAACACTCATGCAATTAAGTTCACTTTTAAAAAATTTCTATATTTTTGTAAATTCTTATCCAAAAAATTAGGTTTATTCTTTTAATTCCTAGATTCGGTTTTCCTAAGTACGGTCTACTATTTTTATTTCTTTTGAACAGTGGTGGATTTCATGGGGCGGGGGGGGGGGGGGTCTGGGCAGCCGCCTGGGGTCCATGAACATGGCCAGGGGGGGGGGGCTCTATTTTTAGCGCTCACTATTTACAAGTAATAAAAAGCGGTGGAAAAAAACAAACTTGGGAAAATGAGTACTTACCTTTTTAGGTTTGGTGGACCGCTCTTTAAGTCGGTAAATTGTTTAATCAAAGAAAAATTAACGCAATTTGTTTATTTTAATGCACACCGTGCCTACCCAGGAAAAAGAAAAAGAATCGTTTAATTCAAATAATTTTGATCGGGGTAATGATTAGCGCCCTTAGGCCCGGTTGTATGTCGCAAAGTAAATGCTTTTTACCACTAACCAAGGTAGATGGTAAATGGAGCCACTGGGATGGCCAATCAGATGACAGCCACTGAATGTGCCTTAGAGCAGTTTTGACCCAAAAGTCTGGCTACGGCACTGGAGGTTCCCACAGAATCTCAAGCCATGATATTAAAATATTATTGTATGTTTGATTTGCATAATATTTGTGAATTAACCTTTAAATATAGTCAATATGTATATAACATGTGTTGGTAAATTTATCAAATAAATAATATAGCGCCCTTTTAGATCTACCATCAAGGGAATAGTTAGGGGAGTGCCCCCCCCTCTACAAAACTCATTACCCCCCCCTAGAAATATAAACCGTATTGATGAAATATACTGTTTCAGTGTACACTTATGTATTTCTTATTAAATTATTTCATTATTTCCAAAATTTGTCAATTCTACTAAAAAGTTAGTTAATCTCTAATCGGATTACCGAAATTAAAACCTTGTGGTGGCTAATCAGGTGATCGGCTGCCCCACATAGAAAAACTTCCTAACTGCACCAATGGTTATTACTAAAACGGCTCGAATCTTTAAAAAGTTTTCACTTTATCCTTCAATTTTTCTGCATATATAAACCTAGTGACTTTTTAAATTTCTTTGTAAAATTCTCGTGCGTCCTTTAATTCTATGTTTTATTCTCCCTCTCTCTTTTTTCAACATTGGCAAAACTAAGGCAATCATGTTTGGCAGCAGAGTTTATCTGAACAATATTGCTGTTTCCATCCCTCTTCCTGTATGAAAGTGTCATCGAGTTTTCGGATACTGTAAGAAACTTAGGCGTAGAGTTTGATCAAACTCTCTCATGGAGAGACAATGTTGTTAGCATATCAAATAAAGTTTTTAAATCCTTTTGTCAATTTAAAAAATCCAAAGATTATCTGCCCCCGTACTCATCAGAAAACTTCTTATAAATTCTGTGGTTGCTCCTCTGATCGACTACTGTTGTCTTGTTTATAATAGCTTAAATCAGGAATTAAATACTAAGCTTTAAAGATTGTTGAACAGCTGCATTAGATTTATTTTTAATGTCCCTCTTGATGAACACATTACACCCTACTACAACAAACTGGGTTGGTTAAGGCTTCCAAAGAAGAGAGAATTATATTTTGGGAATTTTTCTTTTCAATCTGTTTGAGAGCAAGTCCCCTGAATACTTATTTAATAAATTTCTGTTTAAAACCTCTGTAAGTTCCAGAGCTTTGCGGACGTATGGTCTAGACCTTCAAATTCCCATACATAGGACATCATTTTATGCTAGGTCATTTTCTGTTTATTTCGCGAAACTCTGGAATAAAATTCCAGCAAGTGTGAGGGGGGTGAAGTCTCTCGGCCCTTTTAAGGCAAAGTATTTTGATTTATTAATGAGTCAGCAGAAGGCTGGATGATGGCTGGAGTCAGGCTGAGTTGTTATATTTTAAAATTTATTTTGTTTATGCTGATCATTTTGTGATGTTTATTTTTTTTGTAATTTGATTTCATTTTGTCAATTAATTTTAATAATTTTTTCCTTTTATTTTTTTATGTTAAATGTAATTATTTTTTTGTACTCTCTTGGTTGAATTTTTTAATTTTATGCAGATTTTTAATGTAATATAATTTGTATCTTTTATGCTTCAGGAGATTATCATTCTCAGAGCAAAATAAAATCTATCTATCTATCTCTCTCTGAAAATATATCTATTAATAGAGACAGGCGGGGAAGTCATTGTCGCCGTCTTCGCTCTCACTTTGGCTTTTTTCCAAGAATTGTCATTTCTCCTCTCGAGCGAATACAGCCAGCGGTGGAGATGCTTCCCCTCCAAGGCTTCTTGGAAGAGAGAGGGGAACCGGCGACAATGACTTCACCGCCGCTATTTTCGCTATATATATATATATATGGGGGGGGGGGGGTAAGCCCGTGAACGCCGATGCCAATTTGTTTTCTATTACATTAATGAACCAAAATTCAGTTTATCGAAATACTCAATCTCTAGAAGAGGCGCCTCGTAAAATTCGCCCAAGGGCTCGATTTTGCATTAAAGGTTTTCTAGAATCCTACAGTCTATACTTTATACTACATTATACCGGGTGAATTTTTTATCTTGAGACAGTCTTATAACTCAAAAACAATGCATCATATGGAAAAAAATTTTTAAATAAAAGTTTATTTATATCAGAGGGGAAACTAAACTAGGCTATTGTTTGTCGACGCAGAACAAGCTTTCAAGGGTATTTTAAGGTCAACTTGTTTTTTAAATGGAAACCTATATTTTTCTTTACATTGCCTAAATTTACTAAAAAATCTGATCAACTTTCATTAGAACTATTTTTTTATACGACATCAAATAAACAAAATATTAAATCAATTAGATCTAAAAAAAATCCAAATAATAAATATTCTTAACAATTATTCAACTTAATTATCAAATAATAATGATCAAATATTTAATTATTAAATAAATAATTAAATAATAATTAATAATTTAATAATTTTCCGACTATGTTCTATGACATTCCAGAGTGTATCTCAAGTCTTCTGGATGAATTCCAGTTCCAATTTCCTTATTTTTTTTAACAGATTTACAACACGATAATATGAAGCTTGTGAGGGTGTATTCCTATCAGGAAAACGGTCAGCATCCATTTCAATGACAGCTCCATAACACTTCTTCCACATTCACCATAAATTAAGACCATTTCAATTCTGTCTTCATCAAAAAATGCTCCATTTTTATTATGCTAACACAATATAACTTTCTACTGGATTGACACGAGAAATAAACTTTTTTAAACTCAAGAATTTTAACTAGTTCTATTAAGTAGATAATAATCTCTTAAATCTGAGTATAAAGAATTTTTAATATCATTATAAGCCCTTATTTTCATTGTTGTGACTTTTCAATTTAATAATTATTTATTTTATTATTCAAATGAACCATTTGAATAATCAAATAAATTACTGGAAAGAGCAATTCAATTTATTTATCCTTTAAAAATAAAAAAATAAACTTTTATTTAAAATTTTTTTCCATATGATGCATTGTTTTTGAGTTATAAGACTGTCTCAAGATAAAAAACTCACCCCGTATATTAAAAGATAAGAAAAAAATTATTATCGAAAAAGTATTTAGTTGATGTCTAATCGGATTACCGAAATTGAAACATTGTGGTGGCTAATCAGCTGCCCCACCCCCTTAGGGAAATTCCATAACTACGCCAATGTCTAGGCACCCCAAACATTGAAATCCGCCACTGCTTTTAAATATGTTTTATAATGATAGTGGGATTTAAAAAAAACACATTTTTAACGCTTTTTGTTTTATGGGCTTAATCGCATTGACTTCTGAGTGACTCATATAAAAGTTCGCAATGCCTATAGTGGCATACTTAAAATTTCTAAAAAAATAATAAAATTATTTATGTACGTTTGGCGTAGATGTGAGCGATCGCGGCGAGCCAATTGGCAGTAAAATGAGATGCTCGAGTGGGAAGATCGAGAAGACCGAGCCGAGCCATTGGGACTAGAACGAAGAAATCGTGGAGAAGAGCCCGAGTCAATTCTAAACTTGGATCCGATGTGCAGCCCAATTGCTAAAAATCAATTAAACATAAAGAGTTTATGTAAAGAAATGAGTATCTATTTGAGAAAGAAAGATTGAATTTTTTCTCAAAATCAACTTGTGATATATAATCAATTAATTTTACGAACATGAATTTAGGTTATTTATCAAAGATTTTAATAGATATGTTTATATTGCATGTAGGAGGGTCTTGTCCCCTCGGGAGTCGAACCCAAGCACTAGTAAGCTTTCCGGGCAACTAGTCAGACCCTTGAGACCAGCACCTCCAAACATGCAACATATAAAAGCTTACTAGTGCTTGGGTTCGACTCCCGAGGGGACAAGACCCTCCTACATGCAATATAAACATATCTATTAAAATCTTTGACAAATGACCTAAATTCATCTTCGTAAAGATTTTAGATGTATAGTCAAGGGATATAATAAATGTAGAGTAAAGCTTCAAATTCAAATTCAGTTTGTGTATTTAAGGTGCAATTTATTTATTACCTGCATCCAAACACCAGTGGCAGCTAAAACTGAAGGATTTTTAGTTGAAACAGCAAGCGAGACGAGCCGGGCCAGAACTCTTCCTCTTCCAGGCACGAGGGGTGTGAATAAAGACATGAATAAATTATTTTTAGCAGCATCATTTGATGAGAATGTATCACAAAATACATGAAGCAGCTGTAATTCTTGAATTGCAGACATTTTCTATAGAAATAAATAATTAATTCCAAAAGTAGCTATTATTTAGAAAATTCTAGTGATGAAAACAAAAGGCTAGTTTCAACTTTTAAATTAAAAAATGAAATTTTTCGTTTCAGAGATGTATTGATATGAAACATATTTTAATTAAATATATTAGTACTTAAGGTAGTGTTCTGCCAAATGGGTTCTTAGGATTTTTTCGAAATTTAGACAATTACATGAATTTAGAAAAATTACCACGATTAGGTGCGCATGCAAAGCAAAATAATGCTACTTTACCTATCTTTATGAACAATTATTTTCAGCAATAAAATTAATAAAAAGCTAGTTTTCAATAAAAATAAAAAATAAATCATTATTAATTGTAAGAAAATATGATTTAATTTTTAAATTATAGAAACCACTCGGAAAGTTTTTTATTCATTCCAGAAATCCATTTAAAGATATCTGGTGAACGATCATCGATATCAATTGGGTATTAAAATTTAATACTCAAGAGACTTGTCTCACGCTCAGAATAAGAAACCATAAATCATCATCATGGTTGCTAATTTCTATCGATTTTTGCAAAAGGATAGTGAAGATATACTACAGAAATGATCCTGATGAAGTATGATCTTAAATTTATTTTTCGAAATTCACTCTAATATATAGACAGCTGGTAATTGGTACTACTCTTTGAAAACATAACTTTAAAATAGAATCGAAATTTATTATAGTTTAAATGATCAATACCTATTTAAATGAATAATTATAGTTTCGTAAAAATAGCTATAAATTTAATTAATATTTATTATAAAAGTTTGATTTATTTTATATATATTTGTATTAAATTATTTTTCAGTGCCCTCTAACGGGACTTTTGAAAATGTTGTGCGGGAGCACTTAGACCATGAAATATATATTTCATGGTCTAAGGGGGCGCATGTATGAAACTTATGATATTTTTTTACAATATTAATAATTATTTATTTATTATTTTTATTTAAAATAATAACAAAACATACATTTTCTATTTTTAGTTCAGAGAGAATATGGTAGGTGAAAGATATTTAAGGTAGTTGTTTCACCATATTGGGTTTTGTTAGGATATTTTTGAAATTTAGATAGATTTTTATTTAAATACTTCTGCATCGATTGGTGTCAAAACGAAATTTATGAACAATATAGTTCCGGAGATATTAAATTTCAAAAATAGAGTTTTTCAGACTCTTAATACATTGCACTATACGGGATATCGGAAAGTTTATATACATATTTAATTATAATTAAGAAACCCTTCTTACCATTTTTATAAAAAACTGAACCAACATTAAACAATAACTAATACATATTTTAAGACACTATAATTTTGTACTTACGCGTTTTCTAGATCCACGTTTGTCAATTTCACAAAAAACAAATTCTGCCATTAATTCTGAAGCAAAATCCATTTGTTTAGGAAGCAAAGGTCGAGTCGAGTAGATTCGTTCTTGAATAAAATAAAAAAATGTGAAATAAAAAATAACCAAGTTTAAATTGAAAGTTTTTTGTAGCAGAATTTTTAAAAATTGAAGGAGACAATAAAAGAGTGTGTCTTCTGCTGGAATTATAAATTTTTAATTTATTTATAACGAGACTATAGTTTCGAGAGCTTTGCCCTTTTCATCAGTCTATTACAATTGATTCACAGGAATCTCGTTGTAAATAAATTAAAAATTTATAATTCCAGCAGAAGACACACTCTTTTATTGTCTCCTTCAATAGCCAAGTTTATTTATAAATTAGGAAAGAGAGGAATTCAGCGGCAGTAAAGGAAGCCTCCTCTGTCGAATAAAAACTCTCAATTGTAGAAAACAGTTTCGGCTTTAATTAGATAATGTCATCTTCAGTTCAAATGAGAATATTTGCAAATTCAATACATTGAGGCATTATATAATTAAACCCGAAACTATTTTCTACATTTGGGAGTTTTTATTCGACAGAGGCTTTCTTTACTGCCGCTGAATCTCTGAATTTATAAATAGTACCTGGCCACCGAGCGATGCTCAGTAACTTTTTGCTTCAGTTAAAAGCAATATATTAATCCCCGAACCCCCTCCCCCTCCCCTCGCCCCAGGACCCCCACCACTTCACCCTACCTCCTGCACCCCCCTCGACCCCCCCCCCCCCCCCGTCACCTCCACCCTCGCTCAGTTTTTGCATTTCAAGTCTTGTAGTTGCCCACAGATTATGTGTATATATGTATAAAGGTATAAATAAATACCGTATAATAATTTTTTTAATTAAATAACAATTTTTGAGTTGATCAATTAAATTGCCAAATTTTAATATAGAAAAAATACGTTTGTGGGATTTAAAACTCGATTTTTAATCGATTAAATTGTGTAACTTTTAATATATATAATAATATTTGTAATGATCTATTAGTGGAATTTAAATTAAAAAAAAACAATTAATAATTAAAAGGAAATTGAATAAAAATGTAAATATACATTTTTATCGAGACAACCACCTGTGAATAATTATTTCAATTAACAAAAAACCCATCAAAAACAACTTAGCCGAAGATGAGACCGTGACAGATCGAATCGCCAACACAAAACCCTCCTAACCCGTGAATTTCATCCAAATCGTTAGAGCCCTTTTCGAGAACCCGATTGGATATATATATAAAGATTTGCTCGTTTAATATAATAAGATTTGGACAGCCATCTTTCCTTCATCAGCGTTTATAACCAGGTTTATACAGGGTGATTGGAAATATAAATAAATTACCTATTCTCGCTAGAGCCTCTTTTGCACATAATGGAAATTCGCTTTTTCTCAGATTATGTTTAATTTCTTGGGGTAGAAGAGACATAATATCTAAAATCAAAATAATATTAAAAATATGTTTAAATTATACATGGAAACTTAATTTTATTTATTTTCTTAGAAAGATGGACTGGTAAGCGAAATAAGTAGGTTATAATGAAAGGCAGTCCATAAATCGGAGACTTTTTTTCTCTCCTTCTTCAGGGTCTAAAAACAAAAATGGGAATTGGCTGCAATTATAATCATTCGTTATCATCCACACATCATCATACAATACATAATACAGTTCAATATTAATACCTATAACGAATGCTAACTGATTCATCAGATAACCAAGTACACTTATGGTAAATTTATAATTTTCCCATTAATATATCAAAAAATAATTAACATATTAACGAGAATTATTTTGATCACGCTTTAAACAAGATATATATCGAGGACTACTGCTGGTTGAAGCTATTGGAGTCTGCGGATTCTTAAGTCTGGACCAAGAGAGAATGAAAAAGATGTGATCCATTTAGCTATAATCCAACGTCATTAATGAATTTGATATCTGAGATGTTATATATTCAATCTTCCCAGTCCAGAGCGCCCGATCTATTAGAACGTATGTTAGGTGCCTGCCATTAATTAATCTTTGATATATTAATGGGAAAATTATAAATTTATTTAACTTCTTTTTTCAAGTTAGAAATATATAAGTTCAGATATTATTTTCACTTAATATTTGACAAAAATCACCTACATTTGATTCGCGATTGAATCAAATGTAGAAAACATACACTTATGGTATAATGTTGGAAAATATTGTAATATTGTTGCTATCACTGAAAAGAGAGACAAATGGGAACCGAGTTATACTCACCCATCAATAACTATTGAATGTAAGTTAAAATAGTGAAGTTAATTTTCTCATTAATATATCAAGAATTGTTTTTGATCGCGCTTTTTAAACAAGATATATATCGCGAGACTACTGCTGGTTGAAGCTATTGGAGTCTGCTGAGTCTTAAGTCTGGACCAAGAGAGAATGAAAAAGATGTGTTCCATTTGGCTATAATCCAGCATCATTTCGCGATTGGTCCACTTGTCACTTTTTATAACAAACACTGATATGGATCACCAAATGAATTTGAAATCTGAGATGTCCAGAGCGCCCAATGTAAGTTAAATGTCTTTTTCCTGTTTGATTTTTTATTATTGTGATGATGGTATTAATATTGAACTGTATTTTATATTGTATGAAGATGTGTGGATGATAACGAATGATTATAATTGCAGCCAATTCCCATTTTTGTTTTGTAGAGTCAAAAGAAGGAACTGAAGGTTTTCTACATTTGATTTAATCGCGAATCACTTGGTGATCCATCCGAATGTCTAGCGGGCTATACGCGAAATGACGTTGGATTGTAGCTAAGTGGATCACATCTTTTTCTCTCTTGGTCCAGACTTAATACTCCGCAGACTCCAATAGCGTAATCCGCAGTAGTCTCGTGAGATAAAAATATCTTTTTTCAAATCAGCGCGGTCAAAATAATTCTTGTTGACGTATCAATTATTCTTTGATATATTAATAAGAAAATTAAAAATTTATCAAAAGAAGGAGAGAAAAAAGTCTCCGAAACGTCGGAAATTGAATAAAATTTAAATAATTAATGGACTGCCTTTCATTATAACCTACTTATGCATGCAAAGTTTTTTTAAACCATTTTGATATTGAAAATGTGTATTATTTTTCATGCTTCGACTTGTCATTTATTGAAGAATTCTCGTCGAATATCGTGATCTAAAAAGAACTTTGCTTGGTGTTTTGCATTGCTTTAAATCTAACTAATGAGATAAATATGAGAAAAAATAATTTAAATATATTTATTTATTTGTTTATTATATAGGTACCTTTGGGCTTGTTTACGTTTCAATAATAAAAAGAAGAAAATTATTATTTTGAAATTTCATCAAATAAATATCATCTTGATATAACCACACCAAATATATAAATAAAAGATATTATTTGAATATGTTATAATAATGGTAGAAAGAATTTGTCAAATTTGACATTTAAAAAAGAGAGATTGAGGGAAATGCATGGAAACAAATATCGAAACATGGAAACATCGAAAGATGCCGCCGATTGACATTTGCCTGCAATGTTGGAAGGAGAACTAGCAAAAAAATAATATTATTGCTTCTTTTTTTAATTAATTATAAACAATTGAAAATAATATAAAATAAAAATAAATAAATAATAATAATAATATATAGAAATGAATACCTTTTATTTATTTTATAATAAAAAAAAATTAAAATTCGAACGTTTCGATAGCAATGTTGCCTTCATTATCATTTATGGAAAAAATTTTAACAGTAGAAAATCAACCTTTTATCATTTATAAAGTATTGAATAAAGAAAAATTGAGAATGAATATACAGATATATTTATTTTCTAAGCGTTTTTACAGTGGCTGAGAAAAAATTAACATTGTATTTTAATTTTCAAATCCAATCAAATATATTCAATTTTTATTGCTTTATAAAATAAAAATAAATAAATGCTAAAATGTTTCTTTTAGATAAAAATTAACATCAAATGAATGTTAGAATATACCGTAGGTATGAACTAAAAGAGTTGAATATATATATAAATAAAATTCAACCTAATTGAATACTACAATTTGTGACTTTAATTGAGTCCATGGGTTCCGTAGTCTTTACCTGAGGACCCTTTGAAGCCACGCTTGCCCCGAGAGCGATTACAATACTTTACCCATGCTTTGCATTGGATAAAGTAAAAATTTAATTATATGACCTAGTCTGGAGTGTGAGAGGTCTGAGGATCCATCGCTTAAATGGAAAAGGCATTTGCGGGCTTAACGCAGAAGATGTCGGATCATACCCGACTGGGTCCTGTGTATCTTTTTTCAACTCTTGGTTCAGTATCAAAACGAGTCTGGTCCCAATTGCACCAAAATAGGGCAGTGGCCGGATAAAAGTTTTAACTTTCGCGTTCATCTAATATGTTAACATATAAACATTCTAAATAAAATTTATTATTGAATATCCGAACAAAATTCATATCTGTTTCGATTCCCCAAAGAATCAGACAGATATGGGCTTTGTAGTAAATTTATATATTTATTTATATATATTTGTATCTTAGTTCTATTTTGAAAACGGCTCTACCGATTTTGATGAAACCCAATAACTCTATTAACAAGTTTTGAGGATGAGAAAACGATCTGGCTAGGTCTGGACCTCGACAAATTTCATCTTAATTGATCTTTTCTTAATTAAAGTAATTATTAATAGATGAAAATCTCAATAAAAATAGTTTGTTTACATCTTTTTCAATTATCTTTTATTTATTAATTGGTTTTTTAATTTTAAAACCCACTAATAGATTATAACAAATATTATTATATTATTTTTTTTTAATTAACAGATGTTTAAATCATAACAAAACAGGTGTGTTTACAAATAAAGTGGTAGAAATGGCTTTTTTTTAATAACTTAGAAACAAATCTTGTTTTTATTTCAGATCCTATATACGATTATTTTTTTCATTATTAAAACTATCTATAAATACAATAACAGCTCGGCAACTTTTTGCTTCAGTTAAAAGTTAAATATAAAAATAATATTAATTTTTTAATTTAAAATTCTTATAAAAACCACTGCACACCTATGTAAATACTGGGTGAGGGGGGCTGCAGTGGGGGGGGGGGGGGGCGAAGTGCTTGGTTTTAGGGGAAGTATCAGGGGGGGTCCATATATACCAGTTTAGTGATTCTCAACCACTGTGCCTCGGCACTTTAGTGTGCCGCGAGATTCTTGAAGTGTGCCGCCACAGCTAGGCAGTGGTCCCTCCCGAATTGATAATTATTTATTTTTTTACATTTCTTTGTCAAGTGACACTACATTTAATCCAAATATTTATTTGATCATTTGAACTAAAGAGGCAGTAACATTTTACAGGATACATAATGTCCTATGATAATTTTATAGGTACATCAATCAATAAACCAAATAAAATTCCATTAATTTATTTTATTGTTAGGGTGCCGTCAAATTTGTAAATTATTAAAAGTGTGCCGTGAAGAAAAAAACGTTGAGAATCACTGTGATATATACTATACCTATATAGTGTACTATATATATTTGTATTTTTATCAGAATTTTAAATTAAAAATAATATTAATATATAGCTTTTAACTGAAGTAAAAAGTTACCGTGCATCGCTCGGTGGCTCCAGGTACTTAATATAATAAAGCGAAAATAGTATTTAAATTTATCCATTTAAAAAAAAAAATTGATTGGTGAAAGTTAGTTAGTGGAATTGTTGTTTCACAGTTGGTCATAATTTCTTCCCCACCGAGCAAAATGTCTTCCTTATTATTTTCCCGTCAAATCTGTCTTCTATTGTTATTTTCTCATTAATAGTTTTTGTTTAGTTTTTCCCCCCCTGTTTTTTCTTAATTCTCCCCCGTGTGAGCATAATGGTGAGGTAGTTATCGGTGAAGGAGGATTCGTGTGTGTGCGTGTGTGTGTGTGTGGTGGAAAATGTCCAGCCGTCGTGCCATTTTGTCTGCCAGCACTTTGGATCCCGTTCCATCCAACCCGAATGATCCATTACGCGAATTGTTCGAGGCTTGTAAAACGGGCGATATTGTCCGAGTGAAGAAGCTGATCAGTGGACAAACGGTGAACGCGAGGGACACCGCTGGCAGGAAATCCACGCCGCTTCATTTCGCAGCAGGTCCGAGACAAGAACGAACAAGAACCTTCTTTCCTCGACTTATGGCCTTATGGCCCCCAGGGGGCCTGCCTGCCTTGCTTCATCATCCCAATCCAGCCCCTCAGATGCTTACATTCCTACTATCCACTTGCATTCTTTTATTTATTCATTTAATTATTATATTTGTTTCTATTTAAGCTTTTTCTTTTAATTAGTTTTATTATATCTAGGTATATAAAAAAAACTCATTATTTTTTATTTATATTTATACAGGGTGTTCAAAAAATAGAAGGTGGATAATACATCTAAAAACAATAAAAAAATTGCATATAAACATATGTCCGAAATGCCTTGTTTCAGACTTAAAGCAATTTCAATATTTGATTTCTGTCAAAGTACAATACTCATGCTTTTAACATTACTTACAATAATGAAATCATAGTGGCCGATGTACAATGGAAAACAATTAAATATTATTCCATTGTACACGGCCACTAAATGTGCAAGTAATGTTAAAAGCATGAGTATTGTACTTTGACAGAAATCAAATATTGAAATCACTATACGTCTGAAACGGGCATATTATGTTTATATGAAGCTGTATTGCTTGCATTTCTACTATTCATTTGCATTCTTCATTCTTTTATTTATTCATTTAATTATCATATTTGTTTCTATTTAAGCGTTTTCTTTTAATTAGTTTTATTATATAGGTATATATAAAGAAAATTCATTATTTTTTATTTTCACGCATCCTAATCATAGAAAATATATACAGGGTGTTCAAAAAATAGAAAGTGGATAATATATCTCAAAACAATAATTAAAGTTCATATAAACATATGTCCGGAAATGCCTAGTTTCAGACTTAAAGCGATTTCAATATTTGATTTCTGTCAAAGTACAAGAAATCAAATATTAAAATCGCTCTATGTCTGAAACGAAGTCATTCCGGACATATATTTATATGTAGTTTTTTTATTGTTTTTAGATGTATTATCCACCTTCTATTTTTTGAACACTCTGTATTAGTATATTTTCTTTGATTAGGATGCGTGAAAATAAAAAATAGTGAATTTTTTTTATATACCTAGATATAATAAAACTAATTAAAAGAAAACGATTAAATAGAAACAAATATAATAATTAAATGAATAAATAAAAGAATGAAGAATGCAAATGAATAGTAGAAATGTAAGCAATACAGTTTCATATAAACATAATAGGCCGTAAATGCCTATTTTCAGACGTATAGTGATTTTAATATTTAATTTCTGTCAAAGTACAAACATTTACAATATTTAACATTACTTACAATAATGAAATCATAGTGGCCGTGTATAATGAAATAATATTAAATTGTTTTCCATTGTTAATTGATTTGTTTCCATTGTGCATGAAACTAGGCATTTCCGGACATATGTTTATATGAAGCTGTATTGCTTGCATTTCTACTAGTCATTTGCATTTTTCATTCTTTTATTTATTCATTTAATTATCATATTTGTTTCTATTTAAGCCTTTTCTTTTAATTAGTTATATAGAAATATATATAAAGAAAATGCATTATTTTTTATTTTCACGCATCCTAATCAAAGATATACAGGGTTTCAAAAAATAGAAGGTGGATAATATATCTCAAAACAATAAATAAAGTTAAATTAGGTTGGAGTTGGTGGTGTTTCACATAAAGTTCATATAAACATATGTCCGGAAATGCTTAGTTACAGACTTAAAGCGATTTCAATATTTGATTTCTGTCAAAGTACAATACTCATACTTTTAACATTGCTTACAATGAAATCATAGTGGCCATGTACAATGGAAATCGGTCAATTATAATAGAAAACAGTGGAAAACAATCTAATTAATTGATCAAATTAATTCTACAAACAATAGTTTAATTATTATTAATTTTTAAAAATTAACGCTAAATTAGTAGATTTTACAAACTATCTAAAATAACTCAGAAATGATAAATTTTACACATCAAGTGCATTATACAAAATCATCTTGGTTTTTAACACTTAATCTAATGATGCAAAAATATTTGGGTGGTTTCATAGAAAATAAAAAAGTTGATAGCGATTGCGGCAAAGCAGAAAGTGTCCAAAAGTTTATTTATTTCTAGGGAAACGTTTACTTTTAATTGGCTTAACATATAAGTACATAAATAAAAAAAAAGGAAAATTCATTATTTTATATTTTCAAAAGTCTTAAAGAAAATATTTTGAAAAATTCATACCATACTCAGCTAATTTTCTTAAATTATTTTTATTTTCATATAGTAGAGGAGCTTAACAAATTTTCATATCGTATATTGCTAAGAAGATTAATTTTGCTCTAAACTTGAATAAACCTAAAATCATCAATAATAATTAAATTAAAAGTTTCTTTTTGTCGAGAGTAGCAGAACTTTTATAAATTAAAGGAGACAAGAAAAGAGAGTGTCTTGTGCTGAGAAAATACATTTTTTAATTTGTTTACAACGAGATTACCTATATAGTTTGTTTCAACACATCAATTTCTGTGAATCAATTGTAATAGACTGATGAAGAGGGCAAAGCCCTCGAAACTATAGTCTCGTTATAAATCAATTAAAACATTTATTTTTCCAACAGAAAACACACTCTTTTCTTTGTCTCCTTTAATAATAATACTAATAAATGCAAGTAATAACGAATGTTTTCAGTTTAAATATATTATTCTTTTAGTTTCAAGTTTAGATAATCCCCTCGATTCACTTCCTCTTCGTTATCAACAAGAGTACTAGTATTAATTCAATTAAACATGAGAAAATTCATTAGGAAAGAGGAGAAAGGCCATTCGAGCGCAAACACAGTCATTCTCAAACTTTCTGTTTTCATGGACCAGTTTTTTTTACTTTCAATTACCAATAGTAAGTGCAAGTAAGTCTTTTCTGAAAGTACACGTTTTGAGTTCTTGAACCTAGTCTTCAACCATTGCTCTACCCTTATGTCTTTTTGGCAATACATTTCTTAGATATGATAATTGCCCGTAAAATGAAATTTAAAATTTAAACTTGACATCAGCACCGAACGCAACAGCAAGATTTTGGTTAAAACTGTTGTCCCGAAAGTATCCTTTCATTTTCCCATTAAAAACGGCACTTTTTTCTTTTTTTTTTTTTTAAATGAAACTTCTTTAGCGACGTATCTGTTTGAATTGTTTAGTTACAATAAAGGGGAAATGACTCAATAGAGGGGAAATAAGAGACAAGCCCTGATTTTAAATTAATAATTTAAATTTCCTAATTTTATTTGTCATGTACAATTAGTGGGTTTTAAAATAATAATTTAAATTTTCTAATTTTAATAAATTTTATTTGTCATGAACTATCAGTGTATTTTAAAATTAAAGTTTCACTTCTTCCGTGAGCATATGTGGATGAGGCTCACACATTTTTTTATTAAGTTTGAATTATTATTTTATTTCCCCCATGTTTGGCTCATCAGGCATTAATTAAATTTCACCATAAATTGAATCTACAGTGTTTATAATTTATATAACAAAATACATAACTTTTAATGTCCTCTTATATGTATCTTTAAAGAGACTTAACTCAATTCCTTGGACGCTAGTATAAAAATTTCTATTTGGGGGGGGGGGGGGGGGGAGCGAAAAAAAAATCAATCACACTTTTAAATTAAATTTATTTATAAAATAAAAAAATATTCTGATTCTGTAGTTTCCACTTAGGAAGAGGTGCGTGCCGTAGTGCTCTCGAAATATCTGAATTAACCTGTTGAATTAATAAAAAATTGCCTAGTTTCATTACTTGCAAAAAAATATACTTATTCAAAATAAAAATTTTTTTTTAAATTTCTTTTCCAGAAATTTGAAATTACTTACAAATTACCAAAACAAATTTTTTTAGAAATATCATTAAAAAACACTATTCGTCTTATAAATGGACCTTTCGATTGTCGGGCATTTTGATGCATGATTAGACCCTGGATAAGGATTATACAATAATATCCCTTAAAAAATGTATTTTTTAAGATATTTTTTCGATAAAAAAAATGAGACTCGTTTTATATTCGGGTTAATTCGGTATAGGGACCGTGCGTTAAACATAGAGGCAGGACTACTGCCGAAGGTAGCGCTCTCTTGTGTTTATTTGTTCAAATAATTTGGGGGAATTGGTGGAAATATTGTATTATAATATATATCATAGATGAAAAGAGTCCACAAAGCCTAGGGGGCCCTGAGCGAGTCTCTTTGTCTTGAACTTTTAATAAATCATCCCCAAAGCTTACATTTTCGTCGCCAGTTGGCGGTAAAGTCGGGACGCACGGTCCCTATATGTGTATTTAAAAATTCAGCATCGGTACAAGGTCAATTACCTTTTTTTTCATTATTATTATTAATATTAATTTCCAAAGTTTAACTTGGCATTATTTTTTTTTTTTTCAAAGGATATGGCCGTCGTGATGTCGTTGAATTTCTGCTCGCCTCCGGAGCTTCAATCCAAGCTCGTGACGACGGTGGACTTCATCCTCTGCACAACGCCTGCTCATTTGGCCACGCTGACGTTGTCCGAGTGTTGTTAGAGGCCGGCGCAAATCCCAACACCAGAGACAACTGGAATTATACTCCGTTGCATGAAGCTGCCAGCAAAGGAAAAGTCGACGTTTGTATAGGTAGCAGCAGCTAGATTCCATTTGCATATTTAGATTATTTGGGAAATTAAATTAGATTGAATCCAAGGCTGATTTCTCTACGGTCTACGCCAACGGTTATATTACTTTTTTGAAAATTTGCTCATTTGGTGATTCAAGTGTTTATCAAAAGAGAAGTAAAAGGCTAAAACCATCTAGATTACACAATTTAAACTAAAAATCTAATCATAATGCACGACGTTTCGATACTTTTCGTTTCGATATCATTAGATTTCTTCCATCTCACTTGTAAACGACTCTAGAAATATGTGACGTATTGTCGTGCATTTTGAATGGATTTTCTCATTAAAAATGTGCAATCTAGATGGTTTTAACCCAAATTTCGGCAATTCTACGGTAACTGTGGCCCCGCGATCTGACGATGGATTCTTATAGTACCTACTCACCAAAATACGACGAAAATGAAGAATACCATTTTTCGAGATTTCGCTTAGTTTTCGAGATATCGAGTTTAAAATATACTGTTTTTTTTTATTTATTTTATTTTTCAATTGCTTTTTTTTATAGAAACCACGGAAACCGTAGTATCACTGGTGTTAAGTGTGGCGCCGCTACTGACGACGGATTCTTTTAGAAAATGAATATAAATTAAAAAATAACTAGTAAATACCCAAAAAATTCGAATATGTAAAAGTCTTGCCGATTCAGTTAAGATATATTCAGTTCTGGCTCGTATATCTTCATTTTGGGCTTGCATTTAGACGATTATAGGTTATCGCTAACGCCAACCTAATAGCCTAAATGCCAGTCCGAAATGAAGATATACGAGCCGAACTGAATATATTTTAACCGAACCTTTCAAAGTTTGTTCGGGAACCCATTTTTTTATCTAAATGAACCAAGATGATGAATAGAACCGAATCTATGAAAAGTTGTAAAAGTGAAAATTGCAAACGGCCATTGGCGCTCACTTGAGACAATTTGGGACATCACAGTCCATAAACTCAATTTCAGTTCAAATTTGTTGATTAAAATTTTATTTTTACTTTCCGGCTTATTTTGTCTAGTTCTAAAAGAATCCGTCGTCAGATAGCGGCGCCACACGGAACCCCCATGATACTACTGTTTCCATGGTTTCTATAAAATAACAATTGAAAAATAAAAAACAAAATAAATAAAAAAAAAACAGAATTTTTTAAACTCGATATCTCGAAAAATGGTATTCTTCATTTTCGTCTTATTTTGGTGAGTACTATAAGAATCCATCGTCAGATCGCGGTGCCACAGTTACCGTAGACTCTCCCAAATTTCTCTTTCAATCAATAGCTGTTAATTTTTCAAAACAAAAAAATATGTATTCAATAGGGATCGTGCGTTAAACATAGAGCCGCTCACTTATGTTTATTTATTCAAATAATTTAGGGGAATTGTGGCAAATACAAATATTGTTTTGTTTTCGTTTTTATTTATTTATCCTGGAAATATTGTAAATTTTTAAATAAATAAATAAAAAAATGACATAAACATTTAATAAATACTCCTATTATGTTTACATTTTGGTCACCAGTTGGCACTAAAGTCCTGACCCACGGTTCCTAGATAATACTTTCATTTATATCAATTATCTGAAAGTATTGTTTTTAATTAGTGATTAATATTCAAATTTAATTTTTTATGCATCCACACCAGGACCGTGCTTACAGGGTGGTACATGTGGTGCAAGACACGTACGGCGCACAAGCTCGAAGGGCGGACTTGTAACGTCCCGGCCAGAAAATTAAATTTAGTTTTAAAATCAAGAATTTTAAGAAAATATTATTTAAATTTATTCTCGATAAAATACTAATCAATATAAGCCAAAGAGCCCGAAGTGAAAGGTTATCTAGAACAGCGATTCTTAACAGAGGGGCCGCGAAAATATTAGAATTTCTTCAACAAACTAAAATACTATCTATAATTAAGTAATGGAGAGGGATTCAGCCAATGGGTAGCCTCTGCTGAATAAAAAACTCCCAATTATAGAAAATACTATTTATTTTAAACACCTGTTGACGATAAAAATCAATTCAAAATAACTAAAAAAAACGAGAACTCAATACCAAAAAGTGCTTTTAATAATGGTTATTAATAGCCAATAAATTTTTTTTTCGAAATTTTTCAAAAATTGAAAAAAAAATAGTAATTATCATAGGACCACTATCAACCCGGTCTTAAAATTTGTAGATTCAATAGATGTTTGAAATAAAAAATTATCAAAAAAATCGAAGAGTACATACAGTTTCAAAAACAAGATTAAAATTTTCAAACTAAAAAATTCCATATAAAAACGCATTAAATAATTTTTTTCTAAAAAGTATGTAAAAAATTTCAATTTGGACCATTTTTGAAGAACGAAAAACCGAAATTCGATATCTTTTAAATCTGTGATCAAAAAAATTTCAAAATTTACCAGAAAGAGTTTTTTAATGGGTACTAAAAAATGTCAAAAGCTAAAATTTTTAAAACTGTCTGATTTGGCGTGGAATTCCCCATATTGTAAGTGACAGATGAATTTAATGACATCTCAATATTCTTAAACATATGGTTAAACCGAGGGGTGATCCGCGATTGGAAGTAGGTGTACACCTCTTTGGAAGTATTTTGGAAGTACTTGAAAATATTTGGAAGTACTTGAAAATATTTGAAAGTACTTGGAAATATTTGGAAGTAGAAGTAGGTGTACAGCATATTAGGTCACGGTTCACCCCTCGAGTTTAAACTAAATGGAAACGTTGAGCGCATAGGTAAATTTGACCCAAACAGACAGACAAAATTACAAGTTGAATAAAACCGTGTAAATATTTTTTATAATTCTAGGTTTACAATTTTTGTACGAGTAATTACGAGTATGTTGCCTAATGATGTGAGGGAGTGTACTTCAAATATTTTAGGATTTTAAGGGGACCGCGTATATACTTTCGGATTTTATGGTATATATGGTACTTTCGGATTTTAAGGGTTAAGAACCACTGATCTAGAATTTTGATAAGACAAATTGCTCCTTTGTATGTGTTGGGAAAGGTCGGCGAACTCTTATTGTCCTGCAAACCCAGGTCCTAATCCATTTGGAGAAACGTAAACGCACAGGTAGAAAAGTCCCAAAATTTTAGTTTAGTGGCCAGGACCCATTCAAGTTGTGTTATTTTCTAGATTTTTCCTAAGGGCGGTAAATCCTAACTTGCCCCAGGGTGCACAATGGATCAGGATCGGCCCTGATCCACACACATTATTTAAAAACGTCCTGTTCCAGCCACGTGATACATTGAATTTCTATAAATATTTAAATATATTGTTAATTCCAAAATCATCTATTTATATTCATAATAAAAAATATAGAATATTTATAATTTGTTGATCATTTTATGATAAAATTTTTATTTTGAAAATTTGATTACCGTATTAGAAAAAATTTATTACCGAGTGAAATGTGACAAGCGATGGATTTCTTTATTAAATGGGATATTCAAGTGTTCATTTGGTCATTAATAATATTATCAATAATATTATTAGTAGCATTATACAGCCTAGTTGTGATTTTCTTTTTATCTAAACGATTTGTCAACCAACACTTTTATTATTTTTATTATTTTTATAATGGTAACCTCTTTTAAATAAAATATTATAAATAAATGTTCTAGAATTTTAACAGAATTTAATTTTTAGTTTTTTCACACAAGTAATTGTAAAAATTTAAGAATCTTTTTGAATATAATATGATTTCAAATATTTATCAGGTCTGTAAATATGAAGCCGGAATTTGCCACATAAATGGCTCTAGTTATCAATATATAGTTGTGATTCTCAACCTTTTTTTCGTCACTGCACACTTTTAATAATTTAAAAATTTTACGGCACACTAACAATAAAATAAATTAATTGAATTTTATTTAGTTTATTGATTGATGTACCTATAAAAGTATCACAGGACATTCTGCATCCTGTAAAATGTTACTAGCTCTTAAGTTCAATTGATCAAATAAATATTTGGATTAAATGTAGTGTCAATTGATAAAGAAATGTAAAAAAAAAATTTAAAAATTTTCAATTCGGGTGGGATCACTGCCTAGCACTGGCGGCACACTGGAATCTCACGGCACACTGGTTGAGAATCATTGATGTAGAGACTGTCAAATCGCTTCATTGGTGGCATTTTCTTGTTTTTACATTTACCAAATAATTTTAACTCAAAACAATACAATTTTAATACAAATTCACATTTTTTCATAGCGTTGAACATGTGGAATTTTGTGCCTAAAAACTACGATTCGCGGACAGCATTGATTTTTTGTTACCATTTGAAGAAAACTACTGTAGAATGCTTGTCAAAAATGCTGAAAATAAATAAATATCGAGATGCTATGGCTACAAATTTACATATTTTATCATTCTAATTTTTGTTACGCAATTCTGAATAATTCTGCTATTGACCAGAATTCAAAATAAAACCTTAAGTACTAACTATACTTTTGGAGAAAAAAAATCTTTTTTTAAGAGTTATGTTTTAAAAAAATTTCTTTAGAACCATCTTTAATGTAAAAAAAGTCTAGTAAACAAGTGTGGCAAGTTATTTAAAAAATTTGCCCATTTAGTCAAGATTTCAAAATGGTACAGCATTTTATACTTTAGAAAAAAAATATTGTTATTTTTTTGGCAAAATTAGCTAATTTAATATCATATTTTGATAGTGGTTTTTCATTTATGTTAATCAATTATGTCTCATCTTAATTGAACTAATCTTTGGCTATTAATGGGATTATTATTAGTTATTATAGTATTAATATCTATAATAGCCAAAGATTAGATCAATTAAGATGCGACATAATTGATTAATATATTAAATAAACAAATTTCATAAATTTTTTAAAACTTTATAAATCCTCTTTATCTAATGTTTTCAGTTTTGTGGTTTATCATATTATTGCAATAAGCCTTTGATATATTTATTTTAGGATTTTTTTCTACTATTTATTAATTACCTGATTTCTTAATAAAAATTGAATGTATTCTAAACCAAATGAATTTCTTGTGTTCTTTAAGCCTTGTTACAACATGGAGCAGACACGAACATTCGCAATACCGAAGGAAAAACGGCCCTCGAGCTGGCGGATGTAGCAACGCGGCCTGTCCTAACTGGAGATTACCGGAAAGAGGAGCTGCTGGAAGCCGCGAGGTCGGGGGCCGAGGATCGTCTTCTTGGGCTTCTTAATCCTCTGAATGTCAATTGTCATGCCAGTGATGGTCGACGGTCAACTCCTCTCCATTTGGCTGCTGGCTACAATCGACATAGAGTAGTTCAGATTCTCTTACAACACGGGGCTGATGTTCATGCCAAGGATAAAGGGTAAACATAGATTATACTTAAATTGAAAGTTTTTGCCGAGAGTAGCAGAATTTTTATATTTTATATTTATTTATTGTCTCCTTCAATATATAGATTATACTGTAGAACCTCGATAATCCGGCACACTTGGGGATCTGCCAATGCCGGATTAAAGATTTTTCCGGATTATTGAGGTCTTTTAAAAAAACTTAGTTAAACAAGGAAATATGTCAGTAATAACAATTTAAAGAGCAAAAACGAGTACTTTATTTACAAATTAACATAAGGTATAAACAATAAATGTGTAAATTAAAAGTTTTTGTGCCGAGAGTAGCAGAATTTTTATATATTGAAGGAGACAATAAAAGAGTGTGTCTTCTGCTGGAATTATAAATTTTATTTATTTATAACGAGACTATAGTTTCGAGGGCTTTGCCCTCTTCATTAGTCTATTACAATTGATTCACAGGAATTAATTTATGAATGAAATGTTAAGGTTCTTAACTTGGCCACCTGAACAATTCTTAACCTAGCCACATGAAAATTTTAACCTTTCATTCATAAATTAATTCCTGTGAATCAATTGTAATAGACTGATGAAGAGGGCAAAGCCCTCGAAACTATAGTCTTGTTATAAATAAATAAAATTCCAGCAGAAGACACACTCTTTTATTGTCTACTTCAATAAATGTCTATTTCACTTCAAATGAGTCTTAATGGGCACTTTGCCTGAAATTTGAATGTTCAATCAGCACTAAATCTTTCGAATTTCGTTAAAAAATCGATTTCTGACACATGCCGGACAATCGGTGGTGCCGAATTATCGAGGTTCTACTGTATATTCAAATTTATTATCTACATCTTAACAAGATATTCAATCACTTTTTCTAACACTTTAAAAACAGCAATTCCACTTTTTATTATTTCATTTATTTAATACACAATGTATTTTCTTCTCAAATCTTAACGTTTTGTACTTTGAGAGATTGAGTTTACTTTTTCAAGAAAAAACACTAGACACTAGACCAGTGTTCCGCAAACTTTGTGTTCAAGGTACATCTACCAAATCAACCAATTTTAAAGGTACACCAAAGAAAAAACCAATGTTTATTTAATATTTATTTATTATTAAAATCAATTTAATATGAAAAGATGTTTAATGAGAAATGTGAGCCTGCTTAACTGAGCACAGGCGATCAAAATTTGGAGCAATCTTTGATAAGAGTGTTCGCATAACTCTCAGTTATGTCTAGGTGCATTATCTTCATAAAACTTGACATTTTTCCGCGGCACACCAACTAATGACCACGATACAGCATGTGCCGCGGCACAACTTTGCGGAACACTGCACTAGACTATCATAAAGTCAAATCCATGACGTTGTCCTCTGCTTGATGCAAAAAATTAACATATACTTTTTTTTGAAAGTCTATATTAGGAAATAAGGACAAGGTTTTTATGTGTGACTTTTTATTTATTAACCAACGTTTCGTGTGGCTTATCATTTTCAGTAATTTATTTTTATTTTTTTTTTTACTTGAAACATTTAAGTCGAAATTGAATATACATCAAGGTAAAAATTATTTATTGATTGTATAATAAATTAAAAAATACAAATGTTGCTGTTGCTTTCAAATTTTAGAGGAAGCAACTTTTTTTTCTTTTTACAAATTTACCATTGAAAAAGAGAAATTCTCCCGAAACGTTTGGTTTTGAATAAAAGTGTTCTTTATTGTTTTTCACAAAGAGAAACAAAGAGGTTGTCCTCTGCTTGATGCAAATAAACATACACACATATATATCGAGATGATATAGTTATATATAGATGAACTAGCCCTCCAGCAGTGACGAAGAAACACCAAGTTTTCAATATCCATATGATATTGACTCCATGAAAAACATTTATAATTGAAGAAAGACTGATGATGAAGACCAAGTCTTCGAAACTATAGTCTCAAACAAATAAATAATATATATACAGATATATCATCTCGATATATATGTGTGTATGTTTATTTGCATCAAGCAGAGGACAACCTCTTTGTTTCTCTTTGTGAATCAACAACTCTGCTACTCTCGGCAAAACAAAAACTTTTCAATTGATTGTTTTTTTTTTAAAGATTTATATTTTTTACATCAAGGTAGGTAAAAAGAATTATAAACGTGTGTATGCATCTATTTGCATCAAGGGGACACACCCTTTAATTTATTCTTATAAAAAATATTATATTTCCAAATATTTAAAGAAATAATTACATAGTATCTTAAAAATCCATGTAACTTTTAAGCTATTGTATATGAATTTATGAATAATTTCACTATAAGCTTTATTGTTATATAAAAGTTGTATATAATTTATTACTAAAATATTTGAAAGTATTATCTGTAATAATCTTTCTAGTTGGTCATCAATTAATTGAAATTATTTCCTTGTTTTTAGGGGATTAGTGCCTCTCCATAACGCTTGTTCTTACGGTCACTTTGAAGTCACTGAAATGTTAATCAAACAGGGAGCAAATGTAAATGCAATGGATCTTTGGCAATTCACACCATTACATGAAGCTGCCAGCAAATCCAGAATTGAAGTTTGTTCTTTATTGTTGAGCGAAGGAGCAGATCCAACTTTACTCAATTGTCATAGTAAATCTGCTATTGATGTTGCGCCGACTAGAGAACTTCAAGAGAGGCTTGATTGTAAGAAAAATATAATGATTATTAAATTGGTGTTGTTATCGTCCATGTTGAAAACTTTTCTCATGTGGCTGGTTATTGGGAACTTGGACTTTAAATAAATTGCAAGTTAAATTTTTAAAATTTTGCTACGTTTCGCCGTATATTTTTCGGCTTCCTCAGGCAATCTACAAAACAATAACAACAATTGTAAACATATGAAATCACTAGCTGCATATATTATTATATTAATTATTTATTTTATTTATGAAGGGCTTCAAATAAGAGACGTGCAGCTTTTATTTATTCTTTTTTATTTATGAACTCCCGCTAATGTTTCGGCTATTGGTTGTAGCCATCTTCAGAACGGGAATTTGTCAATATTTATATAAAAAAATTTTTTTGGATACACCACTCATCAGATTAAACTATATACAAGAAATATACATATGATATATACAAAACTATTTACACGGTGTTCGCCAAAAGGCCAAAAAAGACAATAATAGTCTTAAAAGTATTACATCTTTTGGCGAACACCATGTATATAGTATAGTTTTGTATATATCATGTATATAGTTTTATCTGATGACTGGTGTATCCAAAATTTTTTTATATAAATATTGACAAATTCCCGTTCTGAAGATGGCTACAACCAATAGCCGAAACCAAGAGGTGAACCGCGACCTAATATCGTGTACACCTACTTCCAATTCCACTTTCATTTCCATGATAGATGATAAGGGAATTATCTAATGAATTCCAAAATAATTGCACATAATTCCAATCGCGGTTCACCCCTCTGCCGAAACGTTAGCGGGAGTTCATGAATAAAAAATAAATAAATAAAAGCTGCACGTCTCTTATTTTAGCCCCTTCATAAATTAATACAACTACAGCTATAAAGAATTCCTAAAATAAATTATTTATTTATTTATTTAATGATGCGTCGCCTCATAGAGCAGAAAATACAAAAGACTGAAACATTCAAAATACAATAGCTATTTTTTAAACAAGATGGATTATTATTATTACACTCCAAACAATAACAATAGTAAAAACTTGAAGGAGACAATAAAAGAGTGTGTCTTCTGCTGGAATTATAAATTTTATTTATTTATAACGAGGCTATAGTTTTTTCATAAATTAATTCCTTTGAATACATTGCAATAGACTGATGAAGAGGGCAAAGCCCTCGAAACTATAGTCTCGTTATAAATAAATAAAATTTATAATTCCAGCAGAAGACACACTCTTTTATTGTCTCCTTCAATATATAAAAATTCTGCTACCCTCGGCACAAAAACTTTCAATTTAATAGTAAAAACAATAACAATACAGAATATGTATCTAAGCAATAAAAAAATTCGTAATTTTACGTAAAAATAGTAATAATATTACTCCATTAGAAGCCATTCTCCACCAGGCAACCTAAAGTAATCACACATACATACACGATATAAAATGATAAACATAATTATTATTTTAATTAATATTAATTTTATTTTATTATATTTTAATTTATTTATTTATTATTTTCTAACATTCAATTTCACATTAATAGGCTTTCAATACAAAATTCTCTATATTATCATCAAAATTTTTATTTATTATTATTATCATTTAACTAGGGTTTGAAATGTGCCTCGTATCTAGTTACTTTTTAAGTGTGCTAATTATTATTAGCATCTATAGATGATAACATTTTAATAAAATAATTAGTATACTTTAATTGCTATGTTCATATATTAAATGATATATTTAATAAATAATAACGATGTTTTTTTTTTAGATGAGTTCAAAGGTCACTATCTCCTGGAAGCCTCTCGTCAAGCTGACCTTGCTAAAGTTAAAAAATATCTCAGCCCAGAATTAGTTAATTTCAAACATCCCTATACTGGAGATACCCCTTTGGTAGGTTTATTAATATTGACTTCTCTCAAAAAATTTCGATTTCTTTTTGTTTTACTCATTGTGTTGTGAAATTTCTTGAAAGTGGAGAAAAATAATTTTCAATCATGATAAGATTGAAGTAGTTTTTGGAAACGGACTGATAAGTGAATTAAGAGGATATTGATGCGGCAGTCCCAAAATTCAAAAAAAGAAGATAATTTAAACTATCTTTAACACGTTTACATATATCAGAGAGGTTCGGATCTCGCAGGTGAGCCAGATGGCCCGGATTGCTGTTACTGGCACTCGGGTTCGATTCCCGAGGGGGTGAAAAACAACCCCTCTGACATATAATTAAACATATTCCATTCCATCGGATTTAATAGATGACACCATCTTATGATTTTCTAAGAACATTTGAATCTATTACCATCGGCAAATTGAAATCTTCTATATCTTTTTATTCATAAACCGACGTTTCGGAGGCTTATTCCTCCTTCAGGGTCTGTAATTAATTAAAATGGGCTGAAATAGGAGGTAATGAGCCTCCGAAACATCGGTTTATGAATAAAAGGATAGTTTAAATTATCTTCTTTTTTTGAATTTTGGACTGCCTCATCAATATCAATTTTCAATTGTGATTTTTTTTGTCTGTACGTCCGGAGTCAGATACCCACAATAATTTAAGATTGAAAAGTCGTATAAAGTTCGTTCTTGTGCTAAAATATTTCTATTTCCAATGCGGAGAATTGATTAGATTTTGGCCTTTTTAACTCCAGATCTTCCGGTTAAAAAATGCAAAATTATTCAAAAAATGAAATTTTTTTGTTTATTTTAATCCGTTTCTATAATAAAAATAATAAACAATCGAACAGGTGTATTTTGAATTCCCATTTATTAAATTAATAAAGAAATTGCAAATAGCATACGAGTCTTGAAAAAGTTCCACTTTTCCTCCTCTTTTTAAATTTGGTTCATTATTTTATGAGATTAGATTCAAAATAAAATATATATCATAATATATTATATAGATTAGAGCAGGGGCCTCCATTCCCTATGCCCGCGGACACCATAGCGCCGTTTTACGTGTGCCCGCCCCTGAACGACCCCCGATAAAAAAAAATTTAATTTTTAAAAACACGCATATGTAAACATTTTTTGAAATTTTTTAACATTTAGTAATTTATTTGAGAAATATAAATGTTGAAGGAGACAATAAAAGAGTGTGCTTTGCACGTAGCACGCGTTTTGCCGACTCCCAACACTCTTTCGCGGTCAAATTAGAAAAGGGCCCGACCACTTCATTCGCCAATACATATATCCCCATGACTTCAAGGAACTGGAACTCCCTCCCAGCCTCCATCTTTCCCAGCACTTATAATCTTCAAACCTTCAAAACCGGAGTGCATAGACACCTACGTCTACACCCTCTCACTTAACCTTAATCAACTTTCCCTTCTCTTCGGTAATGCAAGGGTCTTTCGAGATCCATAGGGGCTGCATCTTTACTGGTACACCCCTTCTTGCATTCGATTGCATTAAAAAAAAAAAAAAAAGTGTCCACTGCTGGAATTATAAATTTTATTTATAACGAGACTATAGTTTCGAGGGCTTTGCCCTCTTCATCAGTCTTACAATTGATTCACAGGAATTCATACATTAAATTCTGCTACCCTCGGCCAAAAACTTTCAATTTAAATATAAATGTATTTGTTTGAAAATTAATTATTAATTTATATTAAAAAAATCTTTCTTACATCAATAGAATTAATGAGAAAGTTAATTTTTCTTTTTTTAATTCTTTAAAAATATTCATTACAACAGCTAGAGATAAAATGAAAACCCAAATTTGTATGATTTATTTTGTCAAAGTCATTGAAAACAAAGTGGTTTTTACACTATATTTAGAATTTTAAGAAAAGTGGCTAACTTTTTGTTTCACCGTCATTAAAAAAAAAAAAAAAAAAAAAACCATTTCAGTGAGCCCAATTTTTCAAAAACTAACAAATATTGTCAGATCTTCATGATAACTATTTTTTTGCTGGTCAACTTTTTGTTAACTTAACTTATGTCCAACCATAAATTTACCTTGAAAAAATAAATACTCCTCCGCCCGAACAAAATTCTAGAATGTGCTCTTAGATACAAAAAGATTGGGGACTCCTGGATTAGAGACTATAGAATAAATAATAATTCATTATAATTTTTATTTTTTTAGCATTGTTCTGTGACATCTCATTATTCTAAACGAAAACAAGTAGTAGAGACGTTAATTCGAAAAGGAGCATCATTAAACGAACGAAACAAAGAGCTCTCAGCTCCAATTCATGTAGCCGCAGATAATTCTCATTATGATGTCCTGGACGCTCTTCTTAGGCATGGCTCTAAAGTCAATGCCCTCGACGCCCTTGGACAAACAGGTAAAATAATTACTTACTTCCTGTGGCCGAACAACATTTCCAATGTTTTAGCCTCTTCTATAAAATAAAATTAATTTAAATTAATCATTTAAAACTAAATAAAACTGAAATGTTTATTAAAATAATAGATCATATAAAAAGTCTCCGCGGTTTTTTGGTTTATTTTTGAACAAAGAATTTCTTTATTGAAAATCAATTTTAATCAAGTACATATTGACCATTATTATCTATGACCTTTTGCTATTTTTTGGTTAGTTTCATAATTCCATCGGTGTAGAACTTCTGTGGTTTATCGTCGAAAATCTTGGCCAAGTGATTTTCTGCGGTGCTTCGGTCGGCCAATTTTTTATTATCAAGAGAGTTTTCCAGAGACCGAAACAAATGGTGGTCAGACGGTTCAAGGTCCGGGCTATACGGTGGATGCATCAAAACTTCCCAACTAAGTTCCGTAAATTTGTTCCGAGTTATCAAAGGTGAGTTTTGCCGTGCACACATCTTTGATGACTCGGAACAAATTTACGGAACTTAGTTGGGAAGTTTTGATGCATCCACCGTATAGCCCGGACCTTGAACCGTCTGACCACCATTTGTTTCGGTCTCTGGAAAACTCTCTTGATAATAAAAAATTGGCCGACCGAAGCGCCGCAGAAAATCACTTGGCCAAGTTTTTCGACTATAAACCACAGAAGTACTACACCGATGAAATTATGAAACTAACCAAAAAATAGCAAAAGGTCATAGATAATAATGGTCAATATGTACTTTGATTAAAATTGATTTTTCAATAAAGAAATTTTCGTTAAGCAATCTGAACCGCGAAAGTTAAATAATATGATAAATATATATGAATCTATATATTTATACTATTTTGTTCAAAAATGTACCAAAAAATTGCTGAGACTTTTTATATGATTTATTATTAAAAAGTCCTTTCAAAAAATGCCATGTTATCACAATCGTATCTTAATTTTCTAATGAAAAAATTTTAACTAATCTTATTTTCTAAAAAATTATAATAATAATAAATAGAATTCTTGAATGCAAGAACTGCTTTTTTCTAGAGAGATTGCTTGATTGTTCTTTTGTAAAAGCATTAATCTCAATGAAGATGGGTTCGATTCCCAAACGGTGTAGTTCACAATAATTTATTCAAAATATATCTGTTTTTTTTTTTCTATTGAATAGCATTACATCGATGTGCACGGGATGACAATGTTCAGGCATGTCGAATTCTTCTTTCCTATGGAGTAGACACATCTATCATCTCTCATCAGGGATATACGGCCGCTCAACTCGCTACAGAAAATGTTCTTAAAATACTACAAGGTAAAAAAAACAAAAATTTTAACTGCATCATCACTATTATATTTTTGAATTTAATTATCAAAATAAAAAAAAATTACTCAAAATTAATTTAGTTAAAAAGATTTAGTATGTACAGAGTTGAAGAAATCAATGTGGTTGTCCTCTTCTTGATGAAAATAAACCAAACAAATTTATAGATTTTTTTGAGTATATAAATAAACAATTGGATGTTGATGAAAGCAGTCCACGGTGGTTGTAAAAAAATAAGATTATAGAGGTTTTATTATTTTACATTTATTTGTTAAACCGACGTTTCGGAGATTTATTCTCTCCTTCTTCAGGGTAACAAAAAGTCAATGAAAGTAGTTCAAATCATAATTACTTTCTGTCTCCTTTGACAATGCCAAAAAAACATTATAAAATTTTTTTTGGCATTGTCAAAGGAGACAGAAAGTAATTATGATTTGAACTACTTTCATTGACTTTTTGTTACCCTGAAGAAGGAGAGAATAAATCTCCGAAACGTCGGTTTAACAAATAAATGTAAAATAATAAAACCACTATAGTCTTATTTTTTTACAACCACCGTGGACTGCTTTCATCAACATCCAATTGCATATTTATACCAGTCCGTCTCCTAAAGAAAAACTCTTATCAATATATAAATAAATACAAATCTTTCATAAAAACAATTTTCAAACGTTTTGGGAGAAATTCTCCCTTTATCAATGGAATTTTAAGAAATTTGAAAAATCAATCGCTTTAAAAAACTTTCTCAAAGCGACTATTTTTTCAAATTTCTTAAAATTCCATTGATAAATTGATAATTCTCCACGTTTGAAGATTGTTTTTTTATAAATATATCTATAATTTATTTGTTAGAGGCTCTAGTTTCGAAGGTTAAACCATCTTAATCATCCTTTTTAATTATAAGTATTTTATCTGTTTTTCTCATCAGTTGAAATACTCAGTTCGATGTAAGTAAATTCGTTTTGTTGTAATAGTAAGCTGGTCACTCACTAAACAAATCTTCATTTAATTAAAAAGTTTTTGTTTTGCCGAGAGTAGCAGAGCTGTTGATACATAAAGAGATACAAAGAGGTTGTCCTTTGCTTGATGCAAATAAACATGCACACATACGAGTATATATCAAAATTATATATCTGTATATATATTATTTATTTGTTTGAGACTATAGTTTCGAAGGCTTGTCCTTCATCATAAGTCTTTTGAATTATAGGTAAATATTATTTTTCATGGGATCAGTATCTTTTTTTTTTTTTTTTTTTTTTAATGCAATCGAATGCAAGAAAAGGGTGCACCAGTAAAGATGTAGCCCCTATGGATCTCGAAAGACCCTTGCATTACCGAAGAAAGGAAAGTTGTTTAAGTGAGAGGTGTAGACGTAGGTGTCTATGCACCCTGGTTTTGAAGGTTTGAAGATCATAGGTGCTGGGAAAGATAGAGGCTGGGAGAGAGTTCCAGTTCCTTGAAGTCATGGGGATATATGAATTCGCGAATGAAGTGGTCCGGCACTTTTCTAATGTTGACCGCGAAAGAGTGTTGGGAGTCAAAACGTGTGCTGCGTGCAAAGCATGCTTTGGGGGAATTATTGATTTTATCTCATCAGATCACCTGCCGTGATAGTATCTATAGAAAAGGGAAAGGGCGGAGACATCTCTTCGATGAGCCAGCGAGTCGAGGGAGTCGGTGAGGGTAGAATCGTCAATTAGCCTGACGGCTCGTTTCTGAATTGCATCAAGGGTAGCAAGAGAATATTTTGAGGCTCCTCTCCACAGATGAGAGCCGTATTCGAGATAGGGGCGGATTTGGGCCTTGTAGATGGTGAGAAGTTGTGGGGGTTTGTAAAATCGCTTGGACCTGAATAAGAAGCCAATCTTCCTTGCTGCAGATTTCGCCACAGAGGAGATGTGTTCATTCCAAGACAGGTCAGATGCGACAGAGACGCCCAACATGGATAGGCTGTCACACATTTTCAGGGTATTCGAATCGAAGTGAAAGTATCATTTGGATATTGAAAATTTTTTTCTTTCTTAAATTCTTTCTGTCTAGCACTCAAGCTAAGAAATAAAGAAAAAAATTTTCAATATCCAAATGATACTGATCTCATGAAAAATAATATTTATAATTAAAAAAGACCGATGATGAAGGCCAAGCCTTCGAAACTATAGTCTCAAACAAATAAATAATATATATACAGATATATATGTGCGTATGTTTATTTGCATCAAGCAGAGGACAACCTCTTTGTTTCTCTTTATTAGTCTTGAATGTTTAAATTGTTTATCTGGACTATTAAACGCAGTTTAAATTAAGTGATACCTTTTAAGAAAAAAATTTAATTATACAGAAATGAATATAATCAATTGAAAAAAATTTAAAGTTGAAAGAAATTTTGTTTGAGAGACAAAAATTTCATTCAACTTTAAATTTCTAGAACTTTCCCTAATATTCACAATTTCGATACTTAATTTTTGTTTCAGTTGTTAACAGGTATATAATTTAGTGATTAAATTTAAGAAAATAATACTAAAAAATCTAAAATGTGTAATGTGTCATATTCTTAATCTACAAGAACCACCTTCTGGAAGTGGAGACGTAGAGGTTCAACTGCTGGAGGCGGCCAAAGCAGGCGATTCCGACCAAGTACAGCGCCTTCTTACCTCCTATCCTCAGATTGTCAACTGTCGAGATCTCGATGGAAGGTACGAGAATATACATTTTCTATTATAAATCATAACGACTGAATTAGTGGCAGACTCGCTTTCATTTTTAGGCCCAACAACATTCATGTTTAATTAAAATCTCAAATATTTTATACCCCCTCCTCGATGTTTTTTTTTTAGGCCTTCCGGGCTTTTGATTTTTTGAACATTTTCTCTTTTCAAATAGGCTCAGGACAGACTTGGCCACTACTACTACTACTACTACTACTCTTCGCCTCTACAACCCTGGGTGGGTCTTGGCCTCATGGATTATCTTTCTCCACACGATTCGATCCTGAGTAGCGCCGTCCACGTCATAATTTCCCAGTACATTAAGGTCCTGCAGGGTGGCCACTCATCGGGAAAATCGGGAAAGCCGGGAATTTCGATATATAACCGGGAAAATGGAGTTTTTTTTTGTTTTGTTTTTTTAATTGTAATGACTCATCTTGTACAAAGATGTAAATGTTCTAATGACCAGAGACGTGTGAAATAATTATTTAGTACCTGCATTAAATTAACTCAACATGAGATTTATATGTAAATTTTTTCGCTTTATATCAAAACAATTTCCGTATTTGGTCTTTCTAAATACTCTTGTATTAGAATCGATAAAAATATCTTGGGAATTAATAGTTTATTTTTCTATGAAAATCACCACAGGGGGGGGCCCTTTGTATCTATATAGTTTCAAATTTTTTCGAGGGTGTCAAAGTTAAATTTTTTCGCTTTATATCAAAACAAATACTGTATTTCTCTAAATTCTCTCATATTATAATTGATAAAAATATCTTGGAAATTAATAGTTTATTTTTCTATGAAAATCACCATTGGGGGGACCTTTTGTATTCGTTTCAGATTTTTTCGAGAATGCCAAAGTTAAATTTTTTCACTTTATATCAAAACAAATAACGTATTTGGTCTCTTTAAATTTTCTTGTATTAGAATCTTTAAAAATTTCTTGGATATTAATAGTTAATAGTGACAGAGAAGGGGCTGTTAGAAAATCCCCCCGTCTAGTCATAAACCGTACTTGTCTAGGGCCGAATTTTTAATCACAATTACATCTTTTTTTCATAAAGAAAGATATATTTACAAGTGGCTTGCAAGTGTAAATAATAAAAGGTAAGAGCTTTTCGCGTGTATAAGAGGCCCCTGTGT
Organism: Forficula auricularia; assembly: GCA_024734495.1. NCBI lineage: Eukaryota > Metazoa > Arthropoda > Insecta > Dermaptera > Forficulidae > Forficula > Forficula auricularia. The sequence goes on along the minus strand of JALMQS010000153.1, from coordinate 23,441,602 downwards.
GCAAAAGAAATTTAACGCCCTTTTCCATGATACAAAATTTGTAAATTAAACAAAATAATTAATTTCAATTCAAAAAAGTTTATTTAGTTGCTTAATCGTATCTTTGTATTTATTTATTAATTTTCATACTGGGAAAATCGACGTTTTTTTGATCAGGAAAACCGGGAATTGGAAAATCGTTTTTGAGTGGCCACCCTGTTGTCCTGGGAGACCTGATCCTCCATCGTAGTCGAGGTCGTCCCAATGGTCGCTTTCCTCACGGCTTCCTTCCCATTCTACATTTCTTTCAGGATACTTTTATCATCCGATCTCATAACATATAGTCTTTTTGCTTTAATAAGATGGACGATATCTGGTTCATTCAATCTCCTGGATCGTCTTAAGGGAGTAGCCCGGTCTGTATTATCTCAGAACGTTCCATATACCAATTTTCATATCCGTGTTTCGCTTGGTCTTCAAAATTTTATCCGTCCGAATCCGAGGCTTATTTCCATGACTTTTAACAAGGGGTTTTTCCAGGGTAAAGGTGGGTTCACACGGGGTCGTGAAACGGCCGAGAGCACTACTGATAGGTCAGCCGGTCGTGTTCACTACCTCGTCTGAACTATCGGTAGTGAGAGTGGAGGTCGTGCTCGCTCTCGAATAGGCGAGCCGTAATCTTTCCGATTGGTTGGAAAGAACATGACCGTTTCATTCGTATTTCTACTGAAGAGCTGACAACATATCGGTATATAAAATGAATAATGTTCAGGTGATGAAGTTCGTAGAATTATATAACCAAAAGCAGCATTTTTGGAAAATAAATTCAGAACATTACAAAAACAGAGATTACAAGAAATAAGTAGTGAAATGAGCATTGACCCTGATTTAATTCGATATAATATAATTTTTCTATATACCAGGTATACCAGTATGAAGTGAGCGTTAAGATACAAATGTGTCGATAGGGAACATTTAATGTGAACGAGCCTTAATTTTTGTTTTGTTTGGTTGGTATGACATCTGTTAAACATATTTAATATACATCAAGTCATTGAACAAACAACATCATATTTTTTCATCGTGTTAAAAATGTCGAATTTTGTACCACAAAGTGATGATTTGCGGAAAGCATTAATTTTTTGAGAAAAAGTGCTGCAGAGTCGCATCGAATGCTTGTCGAGGCATATGGTGATCATGCTCTATCAGAAGCAACATGCAAAAGATGGTTTCAACGGTTTAGAGATAATGATTTTGATGTAACAAATGAAGAACGTGAAAGACCACCAAAAAAGTTTGAAGACACCGAATTGCAAGCAATATTGGATGAAGATGATACTTTGAGTCAAAAGGAAATGGCAGCAATGTTAAATGTTGCACAGCGAACAATTTCTGACCATTTAAAGCCTATGAGAAAGATCCAAAAGTGTGGAAAATGGGTGCCAAATGAATTGAACGAAAGGCGGATGGAAAACCGAAAAAACACTTGTGAAATTTTGCTTTAAAGACACGAAAGAAAATCAGTTTTGCATCGAATTGTTACTGGAGATGAAAAATGGATTTATTTTAAGAATCCTAAAAGGAAAAAAATCATGGGTTAATCCGGGACAACCATCAAAATCGACTGCAAAACCAGATCGATTCGGCAAGAAGGCAATGCTCTGTGTTTGATAGGATCAGAAAAGTGCGGTGTATCATGAGCTTCTAAAACCTGGTAAAACTGTTAATACTAATCGCTACAGACAACAAATAATCAATTTGAACCAGGCATTGATCAAAACCGACCAGAATGGGCCAGAAGACAGGGCAAAGTAATTTTGTTACACGACAATGCGCCTGCACACAAAGCAAAACTGGTTCAGGATACAATTAAAGCACTTGGCTGGGAGCTGCTACCCCACCCGCCGTATTCACCAGACTTGGCCCCTTCCTACTGCCATTTGTTTTCATCGATGGGACATGCATTGGTTGAGCAGCACTTCGATTCCTACCAAGAAGTCGAAAATTGGGTGTCTGATTGGTTTAATTCAAAAAACGAACATTTCTATTGGCGTGGTATCCACAAATTGCCAGAAAGGTGGTCAAAATGTGTAGAAAGCAATCGTCAATACTTTGAATAAAAATTTTTTACTTTCCCATTAAAAATTAGTGTTTCATTTTTCACAAAAAAACGCTCACTTCATAGTGGTATACCTAGTAATTGTAAATTTAAAAGAAAAAATTATTTATTTATGAATTTCAGAGGAAGCAACTTTTTTTTCTTTTTTTGAAAATTTTACCATTGAAAAAGAGAGAAATACTTCCGAAACGTTTGGTTGAAGATAAACATGTTCTAGATCAGTGGTTCTTAACCTTTTATTAGTTGCGGCCCCCTAAAAATCCGAAAGTATATTCGCGGCCCCCTTAAAATTTTTGCAGCTAGTACTCTCCCCCCTCACTATTAAGTAACATACTCGTAATTACTCGTACAAAAAAACCTCTCAAATGTAACACTAATTCATAAATAAATCAAAAAGCAGAACTTAACATAACATTTATTTATAAATATATATTTTTTAACGTTTTTTAATGAACAAAAAATGCTTTATCAGATTGTCACTAATAACACATTTCATGAAAAATGCTATATATTTGCAAATGAAAGTATATTTGCTATAGTATAAAAATTGTAAACCTAGACTTATAAAAAATATTTACACGGTTTTATTCAACTTGTAATTTTGTCTGTCTGTCTGTTTGTGTCCAATTTACCTACCTATGCGCTCAACGTTTTCATTTAGTTTAACCATTCTATAGATACTATCACGGCAGGTGCTCTGATGAGATAAAATCAATAATTCCCCCCAAAGCATGCTTTGCACGTAGCACGCGTTTTGCCGACTCCCAACACTCTTTCGCGGTTAAATTAGAAAAGTGCCGGACCACTTCATTCGCGAATACATATATCCCCATGACTTCAAGGAACTGGAACTCTCTTCCAGCCTCTATCTTTCCCAGCACCTATAATCTTCAAACCTTCAAAACCGGAGTGCATAGACACCTACGTCTACACCCTCTCCCTTAATCAACTTTCTCTTCTCTTCGGTAATGCAAGGGTCTTTCGAGATCCATAGGGGCTGCATCTTTACTGGTGCACCCCTTCTTGCATTCGATTGCTTTAAAAAAAAAAAAAAAAAAAAACATGTTTAAGAATATTGAGATGTCATTAAATTCATCTGTCATTTACATATGTATCACTTATAAAAACTAGTGACATATTTTTTTTATTTGTAAAGATATAAAAACTTAAAAAATTCTAACATTTTCGCGGCCCCCCTACATACTTTCCGCGAGCCCCCCTGTTAAGAATCGCTGTTCTAGATTGTTTTGTAAAAGATTTGTATTTATTTAATATAATTGTTTATTGTAGGTATATACATCAAGCTGAAGAAGCATTCTTTGATTCATTACTAATCGGTTTTCTTTTTATACTATTTAATTAATCAAAAATAAATTTCCCTTTTTTTTTTCGTTTTTCAGGCATTCGACTCCTTTACATTTTGCAGCAGGCTATAATCGTGTGGCTGTCGTGGAATATTTGCTCGCTAATGGAGCGGATGTCCACGCCAAGGACAAAGGGTTTGTGCCAATTCATTGTTCTTTCCTCAACACTTAGGCTAAGCACACACAGTCGATTTTCAGTCGATCCAACAATTTAGTTGGCTTGGTTTGAAATCGTAATGCATTATCAATTTATAACTAACTCTAATTAACTAACTAAGCTCGATTTTTTTATCAAAAGTGCTCATCGATCACTTTTGATTAAACAATCGAGTTGATCTGCAGTTGTGTTGTGTATGCACCTACATTAAACTTAATATATTTATAAATTATATAAATAAAGTTACTATAATTGTTTTTATTTTAAATTAACTATCTTAAATGAGGCTTTATTAAAAAACACTCGGAAACTGATGATCGTTTCCTTATGAACAGGAGAAGGTTAATTATTGAACACTATCTTCTTTTTCATAATTTTTTATTGTTGTTTCACATGGAGACAGTTTCGGCCGATATTCTCTGCCATCTTCAGTCCCTAGTAAGACATAGCAACATTTTCAATATCAGTTAACTCCTCATTCTCCTGTGGCATCTCACATTCAGAAAACACATATAACAGGCAAGCTGTAGATAACCTTTACAATTCTTTTAATATAAACAATTATCTATCGCAACCTTAAAAACAACAGGATACAACTATATGAATCTCCATTGAACACACAATAAATTAAAAAATCAACAATCAAAAAATCATTTACTTCTGCGACAATTTCAAAAAAAAAAAATTCTCAAATGTCAAATTTACTTTCTATTGTCCTTGGATATGAAACAACAATAAAAAATTATGAAAAAGAAGATAGTGTTCAATAATTAACCTTCTCCTGTTCATAAGGAAACGATCATCGGTTTCCGAGTGTTTTTTAATAAAGCCTCATTTAAGATAGTTAATTTATAAATTATGTTGATTAATGTCCATTATAATTAGTAGATTAAAAATTCACAGTTTATTGGACAAAGTTCTTTTTATTGAAGCTCTTCTTCAAGTACTGCAAACAAGAATATTATTAATATATTTATGTCCATCAACTAAACTATCGCTCGGCTGAAAATCGACTGTGTGTGCCTAGCCTCTTTCTCTATCCATTAATACCAACAATAAATAATTTTTTCTGATTAATCTTTTAAAATCTAACATTTCTATTTTGTTGCTTTAGGGGTTTAGTTCCTTTACACAACGCTTGTTCCTACGGCCATTATGAAGTTACTGAGCTCCTCGTTAAACATGGGGCAAGTGTCAATGTTGCCGATTTATGGAAATTCACGCCATTACATGAAGCGGCAGCAAAAGGAAAATATGAGATCGTCAGATTATTGCTCAAAGTATGGAATTTTATTTTTTTCTAATATTATATACCTATAAATAAATACATATCTTTTATAATAAGCAATCTGAAAACGTTTATTTCCAGACCAAAAGTTTCGGGAGAAATTCTTCCTTTATCAATGGAAATTTTAACAAATTTGAGAAAAATACTTGAAAGAATAATAAATCAACTATAAATAAATAAATATTGTGAAATTAGACTATGATACAGATACCCTTGGGGATGAAATTATCTTGAATAAAAATAAAATATATGAAAATTTAGATAAGCACAATTTTATCAAAGATCTTAGTAGATTATTATGTATATATTAATGTCAGAAATTCGTCTTTAGGGTTAGACCGAGGGGTGATCCGCGATTGGAAGTAGGTGTACACCTGTTTGGAAGTATTTTGGAAGTACTTTGAAATATTTGGAAGTACTTGGAAATATTTGGGAGTACTTGGAAATATTTGGGAGTACTTGGAAATATTTGGGAGTACTTGAAAGTATTTGGGAGTACTTGAAAGTATTTGGAAGTACTTGGAAATATTTGAAAGTACTTGGAATTACTTGGAAATATTTGGAAGTACTTGGAAATATTTGGAAGTACAAGTGGAACTAGGTGTACAGCATATTAGGTCGCGGTTCACCCCTCGAGTTAGACTCACTGCCTGGATAGTAAGTTAGCGCTCGGGTTCGACTTCTGAGGGGGCGAAACCTTCTGACCTATAATATACACATAATAATTCAGTGTTTCTCAACCTTTTCTGGAGCGAGGAACCCTAGAACCCTTATATTTATTTCTGAGGAACCCCCTAGCACTAAAGTATGTAAAAAGATGTTTTCATTTTGTTACTAATGTAACGTAATCGTTGTATTATAAGAAAGTTAAGGAACTTTAGAGCAACAAAAATGGTATCACTGAGACAATAATAGTTATGTTCACCGCATTCTTAAGTATCAATGGTTATATTTGACTATAAGGTTATACTTAGACTCTAAATTTAGTATTATTTCTTTACAGGACAAATTTTTTGAGAGGTGATGCCTTGTTTACTATTTTTTATTAGTTGAATAAAAGATTTCACTGTCGATGGTAACAGAATTGTTTTTATTTTAGGTTAAAAATAAAATGAGAGAGTCTTCTGTTTTTTAAATAAAATAATTTTTAATTATTTCTAGAGACTATAGTTTCGAAGGCATTGCCTTCATCATCAGTCTATCACAAATATTTCAAATTAGTTACAAATTAAGATTTATACATTGAAAATTTTGAAAAATATATAATGTCTTTTTCTTCATGTTTCCTCTTGGGAGATTAGAATATAACTGGAGCAATATCTGGGTTACTCTTTTGTTTAGGCATTTTCTAAAGAGTTTTACCTGAATGAATGGAATGTTTTTAAAAAAGGGTCATTGATAATTTCTAGTTTTTCATTTAAAGATTCAATTGGGCTTTTTTCCAAGGATTTTAAAATTTCAATGGATTCTTTTAAAGAAAGAATTAAGGGGTCATTGACTTCTTTGATCAATTTAATTTTGGATTGATCTGGAAAACTATGATTGTTAGCATTTAAATGCTCTGCAAATGCATAATTTTCATATTTTAATTTGTAGGCTCTCTTGTGTTCATTGATCCTAATGGATAAATTTCTTTCCGTTTTTCCTATATAAGTTGCATTGCAATCTTGGCATGTCAATTTATATACACCGGATTTTTCATTTTCCGGAATTTTATCTTTAATTTGACTTAATTCACTTCCTAATGTATATGGTACTATTTTATCTTTTATTGACCTAAAGAAGCGGGGAACCCCAAACCTCCCTTTGTGGAAACCTGGGGTTCCGCGGAACCCAGGTTGAGAATCACTGTAATAATCTAGTAAGATCTTTGATAAAATTGTCCTTATCTAAATTCTCATATAATTAAAATACAGGTATGAAACCAGGAAGTTGTTTTTTTTTGGAAAAATTTTCCATCCACTTTTTCAAAAAGATAAGACACTCAAATTTTCAAATTAAAAATAAAATAATTAATATAATTATTATTAAATGATTATTAAAATAATAATAGCAAGACAATCTGTATCATTGTCTAATTTCACAATATTTATTTATAGTTGCTTTAATATTCCTTTCCTAAACAGACTATTTTTTCCAAATTTGTTAAAATTTCCATTTATAAATTAAGAATGTCTCCCAAAACGTTTAGACTTCAAAAAAATGTTTTATTTATTTATTTTTATTATCAGCATGGTGCAGATGCTAGTAAAAAGAATCGTGATGGCTCGACACCGTTAGATCTCGTTCGTGAAGTTGACCAAGATGTCGCTGATCTTCTTCGAGGAAATTCCGCCTTATTGGATGCAGCTAAAAAAGGAAATTTGGCCCGAGTACAACGTCTCGTCACTCCAGAAAATATTAATTGTAGAGATGCTCAGGTAAATGCTTAAAAATATTAAATAGAAACATTCACTTTTTTTTAATAATTTATTGATAACAAATAGGAGGCCTTGGGGAACGTTTGTAGGTGTATTCAAAATGATTTTTTTTTTTTTTTTTTTAATGCAATCGAATGCAAGAAGGGGTGCGCCAGTAAAGATGCAGCTCCTATGGATCTCGAAAGATCCTTGCATTACCGAAGAGAAGGGAAAGTTGATTAAGGGAGAGGGTGTAGACGTAGGTGTCTATGCACCCGGTTTGAAGGTTTGAAGATTATAGGTGCTGGGAAAGATGGAGGCTGGGAGAGAGTTCCAGTTCCTTGAAGTCATGGGGATATATGTATTGGCGAATGAAGTGGTCCGGCACTTTTCCATTTTGACCGCGAAAGAGTGTTGGGAGTCGGCAAAACGCGTGCTACGTGCAAAGCATGCTTTGGGGGGAATTATTGATACTCCCTCTGTCCGAAAATATGGTATACATTTGAAAGAAAATCTTAGATTATCTAGAGTTTCGAAAGCAACTGGCAATACTCATTATATTGTTATTAATTGAAAAGTTTTTGTTTTGCCGAGAGTAGCAGAGTTGTGGATTCACAAAGAGAAACAAAGTGGTTGTCCTCTGCTTGATGCAAATAAACATACACACATATATATCTAAATAAATATATATATGCAGATATATAATTTCGATATATATGTGTGTATGTTTATTTGCATCAAGCAGAGGACAACCACTTTGTTTCTCTTTGTGTATATTGTTATTGTTTAAAATTGATAACTAATATCCTAACATATTTGACAGGCGTTCCTTTTGAGTTAAGTTGGAATTTGAAGACCAAAGTTTAGTTTTTTTAAGAAAAATAAAATAGTCACCGCTGTAATTTCAAAATGAAAAATTTTAATTCAAACAACGTAAATTTACAAAGAAGAGATGCAGAATCGATGCAATTGACTAATGATCAACGTCAAGGTATCTTGCAACAACTATTACAGTATTTGAAGAAAAAATAAAAATTAGATCACGGTGCTATTTAATAAATTGATTGAATGTGTTCAAGATGCATTTACTAAACTAGAGAGAAATATCTACTTTTGATAATGTTTTTTTAACATTACAAACGTTTATGGAATCAATTATGTTGAAAGGAGGGGAAATTCCTCTTATAGGTAAATAAGGTAAAACTTGGTCGTGAGGGTCGATTAGCGTAGTATTTATTAAAGTATATATGTTTAGAAGAAGCCTTCAACAAGGCTAAATCTCACTTTAACTAAATTTGGGTTACACTAAAATTATTTGTATTTAGTTGTGATAATAAAATGAATTTAATATTTTTTTTATATTTAATTTGATTTTTTTGCAAATGTATTATACCATATTTTCCAACAGAAGGAGTATAACACTAATTGTAAATTAGCATTTTAATATGTCAGCGGTATTTTAGGTGGACGATGTATAGGATTATTTTAACCTTTAAATTTCTTATAGAGCTTATATTCTTTTGAGAATAAAGATAATGTTTAAATCAGTAATTTTTTACTTTATTCTATTAAGTAATACAGAAAATCAAGGTAATTTTTCTAAATTTAATTGCCGGTAGAGCCCTGAAGACGTAACTTTTATGAAAAAACATAAACAGTATATTAAATAGCCGCATGTTAACACAATTTTCTTTCGCTATTACAAATTGCAAATCCAAAAATTAAAAAATCACTTCATATTATGCTCCACTCTAATTGTATATAATATATATGTACCGAATTATTTTTTTTTTAACTTTTAAGGAGTTAGGTGTTGGTTCTAGGTGAAACATTTTAATATAATAATAAAACTTGAGCAAGATGCGAGGTAGGTTTCAGAAAAAAGAAATAAAACAAAAATTGAGTTTTGAATTCGATATATTTCGGGGGTGAGCCCATCATCAGGAGTCTTCAGGAGTTTTCTTTGACTCCTGATGATGGGCTCACCTCCGAAATATATCGAATTCAAAAGTCAATTTTGTTTTATTTCTTTTTTGTGAAACCTACCTCGCATCTTGCTCAAGTTTTATTTTTTTATTCAAAAAAATATCAAAAGCTATAAAAATGAATATTTATATCATAAGAACAGAATGAAACAATTACAGTGGTACCTTGAGAAGAGAATGTCCTAACATACGAATGTTTTGAGATACAACATGAAATATTCTAAAATTTATACCTCGACATACAACGAAAAATTTTAGATATGAATTTGCGATGTGCCTTAGGTATTTGATGATAGGTGTCTCACATTCTTTCGTAACATTTTAAAAAGAATAGACCTCTCTTGATCGTTACCTTATGAAGGTCTCACGCAGTGAAAGTCAGTAAAGTGAGGCCAAAAAGGCCTGACGTTAAAGTGATTATAAATAAACATTGTGTGTTATTAATATATTAATAAACAAATTAATAAACATTATGTGTATTATTACTCGTTTATCTATATACAAATTGTGTATATTATGTGTAATTTAACTGTGTTTTGGGTTAGTTTCATATCGCTAGAACGCATTAATATATATTACATTATTTTAAATGGGAAAAATTGCTTTGAGATACGATTTTTTTGACATACGACGATGATCACAGAACGAATTAAATTCGTATCTCAAGGTACCACTGTAAAAGAAATATCTTGAATATTAATCTTTGAAAAAAACAAACAACCAAACTCTTATTTACATATGTATTTCTTTATTTGATTTCAGGGTCGGAATTCGACTCCATTGCATTTGGCTGCCGGTTATAATAATCTCGAAGTAGCTGAATATTTATTAGAGAATGGTGCTGACGTGAATGCTCAAGATAAAGGCGGTCTGATTCCTTTGCATAATGCCTCCTCATATGGCCATTTGGATATCGCCGCTTTACTTATCAAACATAACACAATTGTAAATGCCACCGACAAATGGGGATTCACTCCTTTACACGAGGCAGCACAAAAGGGCCGCACACAGCTTTGTGCTCTCCTAGTTAGTAATTTTGCTTAAATAGATCTAAAATGCTTATTTTTTTTTAAATTCAAACTTTTTCGTACTGATATTTTAAATTCATGGGAATTTGGACAATAATATGCTGTGATTTCTAATAGGACATCGTTTCGTATTTTTATTGACACTTTTTGAGGTATCTTAGAATCACTAAATAGGTAAATTTTCAAAAAAAAGCCACTGATGGCTTGTAATAATTAATTTTCTTCTAATGCGGCGATGTATGTAAAGCCACTTAATAATAAGTTGTTAAGTTCAATGTTCAAGATAAAGAATATATTAATGTTGAAATAAAGTAAACTATCTTGTATTGTTGTTTATTATTTGACAAAAAAGAGACGTTTCAGCGGTCATTCACCACCATCATCAGTCTTTTTTAAGTCTTTGCAGTTACCAATAATATTCTCAACAATAAGAAAGAAAGATATACATATTTTTAATATTAGAAAGTTTTTTTTATCTTTTTCCTCGTTTTTGAGTTTATTTTAAAAGGATTTTTTTGCTTGTACTGTGCATATTAGGGTGGTCCTTATTTTGGGTATTTTCGAATTTTTACGTTGACAAAGGCTCATATGGTTCGAAAGTTTACTTTATTTCAACATTAATAAATTCTTTATCTTAACACGTGTGGCTTCATATACCTCGCCGAGATAGAAGAAAATTGGGTTAAATTTTGTTGATGTTATAAATGATTTGATAAATTTAGCATAAAAAGTAAACATTCCTTCATTCATTCTAAGATCTAAGGAATCTGATTTATTGCTAATAAAAATTTAAAACGTAATATTAGAAATTACAACTTTGTTATCCGAATTCCCAAGAAGAGGATAATCTATAATATATTAACCACTAGAGACATTAATAAAAATGAATCAATCACATTCAAGGGAATTTTATAATTGTTTTTAGGGGAGGACCTCTGATGCTTCAAAATTATTCGTATTAAAACACAAAGCCAGATATAATTGTTTTCAAAATTATTATTATTTTTTTTTTAATGAAATGTTCTTATTCTCTCATTAATTTAAATTTAATTTTCCTATTATTTTAATTTTGTAATTTGTTGAATTTGAATTTGCAGTTGGCTCATGGTGCGGATCCGTTCCTTAAAAATCAAGAGGGCCAGTCGCCGGTTGATTTGGCCAGCGCTGAGGATGTGCGAAGTCTTCTTCAAGACGCGATGGCCTCTCAACAGGGGGTTGCCACCGCACCCCCCTCAAGACCACCCTCCATCGCTGTGGCACCCTCGCCTGTGCCGTCCATTGCGGGAACCTTACCTTCCACACCTGCTGGTAAACATTTCTCTATTCTCTCTTTTCTTCACTCTCAAATAATACTATATACAGGAATCAGGTTAAACCACTCTCTGATTCCGGCTTATTTTTTTTAAAATAAGATTATACCTATTTATGCTAGAGGAGAGTGAGTGTTCATGGGATCTCTCAATCACATAATATTTAGTTGTACAAAATTAAAATTTAGAGACAAATTAGAAAATGAACTAATCACTAATAATATACAAAAACCATAGAATCATCACCATCTTTTGTCGAAGGAAAGAAAAGATAAATATAAATACAGTAGAGCGTCGATAATCCGGATTAATTGTGACCTGACCCTGTCCGGATTTTCGAAAAGAACCAAAAAAAAGGTTTTGAGTTCATAACAAAAAGAAAACTGGCTAAAACCGTCAATAATTTACTTTAGTGGTTAAATAATTAGAATAAATAAATAAATTAATATGAACTTATAATGTATTTTAATTAAAGAATATGCATACATATCAACGCAGGAAAAATAATCACAATTATAATAATAATTTATATTCTCACATACGAGTGATGCACATAGGGTTGCCACATGTTGAGAGGGTCAAAGTAGGACAAATTAATAACCACAAAAAACAAATGTCCTTGAGAATCATTACATTTTTTGAGCCATTTTTACTCCTGTATCCAGCTATCATTAAAATAACATTTCCGCTTTTTAGTTGTAATGTTCATTATAGCAGTATAATTGTTACAAAGGTATTTTTAAATTTTTAATGAATTTCTAAAAATATATTAAATAATTTGAATTAATTTTTAATACATTAAAAAATTAATTGTTGAATTACACTTAGCTATTCAGTAAATAAATTTTGTTGTAACTTGCAGAGCAACTTTATAGAAACTGATTTTATAAAAATAAATAAAAACAAATTTCATATAAAGATGTTCAGAAAAAATTCCAATGCATTTTCAGCAGAATATTTTTAAATATGTATTTTAATCTAAATGCCTTTGCATTTAAAAAATTCTTTTTCTCGTTAAAAAAAAGCAATTTTTAAAAACTTAAATGGTAAATAGTTCAAAGTAGGGTAAGTGGTTCTTAGTAGGACACTTTTCCTTTCATGTAGGACAAATATCGTAATTGTAGGACTGCCCTACCGAAAGTAGGACGTGTGGCAACACTAGATACACAAATCCTGAAAATTTTGTACACAGCGGCAAAATTAACTGGCCACCTAAGTTTTATTCAATATTTTACAATTAAACAAATGTCCACTTTATTTATTACATTCAGTTTCTAGGATCATAAAAGATTAAAAAGAATATTTATTTTTATTTAAAAAAAAAACATGAAATTAAAAAATGTCATTTTTACATGAAAATAATTTTTACATCAGCACTTAATTTTTCAAATTTATTTATTGAATTTAAAATTTTAAAAGCCAGAGGAGGCAACATATGTTATTAAAATGTTAAATTCAATAAATAAATTTGAAAAATTAAGTGCTGATGTGAAAATTTTTTTCATGTAAAAATGACATTTTTTTAATGACATGTTTTTTTTTAAATAAAAATAAATATTCTTGTTAAAATTATGATTTTTTAATCTTTTTTAATCCTAGAAATTGAATAAATTGAATAAATTAAGTGAACATTTATTTAATTGTAAAATAATGAATAAAACTTAGGTGGGCGGTTAATTTTGCCGCTGAGTGTATATTGAGTCTTGAAAAAGTGAACTTTTCTTTCCCATTTTTAGAATACTATTTCAGTTCAAGTAATGTTTGTGTTTCAGTGTCGCCGTGTCCAGGCTCCACAAGTTCCTCGATCGTGAACGGCACAAGCACTGAGACTGTGATCATGCCCTCGGGAGCTTCGATGACGCTCTCTGTGCCTGCAAGCCGTGTGGCCGGTTTCTGCCTGATGGCTCCTCTGCCTGCGGCCGAAGGCTGCCACGAGGAATCGGTCAAGGCAGAGGCTGCCAAAGCCGACAACGGCGCAGCCCTGGCCCCGGGACCCCTCGCAGCCCACCAGCTCACCGTCAACAACGTGGCCGGCTTTCTTGCAAGGTCAGCCGAGAATTATTCTCCTTCAACCAAACCAACTCACTCCGAATCAATTAAACATTTTTCATTTCTCTTTTAGTTTGGGTTTGGATCATTTACTGGAATTATTCGAACGTGAGCACATCACGTTGGACATCCTCGCTGAAATGGGACATGAAGATCTCAAACAAGTGGGCGTGACAGCTTATGGTTATCGACATAAGCTTATCAAAGGAATTGATAAACTCTGCGCTTCTGCGGGTTATTAAACGCTCTATTATACATATTTTTTATTTAAAGAGATTAAATTTATTTATTCAATTCAATATCTAATTTTATAGGTTCTCTCTGGCTGTCATCAAGTAATCCTGGAACGCTTCTTGTGGATTTATTAACGGACGACAAGGAGTTTTTAGCTGTGGAAGAAGAGATGCAAAGCACGATTCGAGAGCACCGAGACAATGGCCATTCAGGAGGAATCTTTTGTCGTTATAATATAGTGAGAGTGAGTAGATAGAAAAATAAAAAAATAACTTTTAAATTTTAATAAATATATCGTCACCTTTGAGCAGTGTTTCCCAACGTGGGGCCCACTCCCCACAAGGGGCCAATTTGATTGTTTAAGGGGGGGCAATTCGAAAATGGGCTCGACCTAGTGGAATGTATTTGTGTTTTATTTTTATTTATTTCAGTTTTAGAAGCATATAACATATTTTTCGGAAAAATTTTTAAAATGGAAAAAATATTGTATGTTATTTTATGGTGGGGAAATGTGTCATATAAATTTAAATATTCATTTTTTTAGTTTACGTTTACTGCACTTCATTTTAAATCTCTCTATCTATATCTATATTAATCATAATCGGCTTGCGAAACAACGCCTACGTGATTTTTTTAATTTTAAAACCCACTAATAGTTTATGACAAATAAAATTTATTAAAAAATTCTATTTAATGCTTCTGTTAAGAAAGGACAAATTTCAAACATTGCTGGAGGAGAGAAGATGGAAGCATCTTGTTTGTTTCCTTCATTGACCTTTTGAAACCCTGAAGAAGGAGGGAAGAATCCTCCGAAAAGTTGGTTTTAAAAGAAAGGGAAAAAACAATGACAGTCCAATAAATACATCTTATTTGGAAATAGAATAATTTTTTCTTCACTATCCTTGGGGTGCCTTCCATTACTTTTCAACTAAAAATTTATTAAAATTAGGAAATTTAAATTATTAATTAAAACCCACTACGGAGTCCAGGGGGCTAACCCCTGGCCAGTAAGATGACCGCAGAAGGCGGGCTTTGCAGCTGGTATTTATATAAATAACAAAAAAAATTATTTTATAAAAATTTTTACATAGGGGGCATAAGAATTTTAGAAAGGCTTTAAGTGGACCATGACACAAAAAAGGTTGGGAAACACTGCCTTGGAGTGTAAACATGCTAACTCACAACAAGAAAATTTTACAGGGCAGAGAAAAAATAAACAAAATTTAATATTGTTGTTTTGGAAAGAAACTATTTTTCATATTTTTTTTCTACAACTTAGGATCGTAATTTCAAGTAGCAGTTTTACTTGGAGGATGTTGGATCTTTTTCTTTCGAATGGTATTAATATGTCATATTTGATACAAAATGGAGTTAGCAGACGTTTTATAGTTTTGTTTAAATAAATCAAATTTGTAATGTTAAATCAAATTTTTAATTGAAATCATAGGGAGTTGGATAAAAATTAAATTAAAAACAGACTTTATTCTTTAATGTGCCTAAAAGTTTCGTCATTTTATTTTTGACTTCTTCAGTAGCTCATCATATAACTCAATTCTCTGATGATATTAAAACTATCAGAACAAAAGAAATTAATAACATCAGACAATTGAGTTATATGATGAGCCACTGAGGTGGTCGCGAATAAAATGACGATACTTTTACGAATAAAAACTCTGTTTTTAATTTAATTTTTGTCCAACTCCCTTCGATTTCACTTAAAAATTTATATGTTTTTCATTGGAAGGAAAATCCCGAAAATCTTCAAAACATGAATAATAATACACAACTTTTAAGGAGATAGGTGTTGGTTCTAGGTGAAACATTTTTATATAATAATAAACGTTTCAATAAATTTTATTTTAAAACTACATATTTGTTAAAATTTGTAATTTTTAATCTTGTTAAACGAGACATTGCAAAAAGTAGTATAAAAACTTTGAATTTTATTGGATAATTATCAAGATTTAATAAGTTTAATAAAAAATAGAAAGAATTAGTTATCCATGATAGAACTCGTCATAGAATTCGTGGAATGGATTATATATAAATTAAATTGAAAGTTTCTTTTTTGCCAGAGTAGAAGAATTTTTATAAATTGAAGCAGACAATAAAAGAGTGTGTCTCCTGGAAAAATAAATTTTTAATTTATTTTTAACGAGACTAGTTTCGAGAGCTTTCCCTCTTCATCAGTCTATTATAATTGATTCACAGGAATTAATGTATGAATGTCATGTATGTGAATCAATTGTAATAGACTGATGAAGAGAGGGAAAGCCCTCGAAACTATAGTCTCGTTATAAATAAATTAAAGGATTATATATAGTTTAAAAAAAAAAATCGATCAACTTTTTAAATTAGGATATCTTTGAAAAAAAAATTATTAGTATGCATCACGAGAGTCAACAGTTGACCGACCCATGAATATTTTCCATAAATGAATATTTTCCATAAAAAATAAATAAAATTGAAGATTGTGGGAACTATATTTTAATTTTTGTCTTTATTAATTAAATAATTTATATTATCCTGAAGATACAGGCAATTTTTTCTTCTCATCATTTCATTCTTTCTTTCCATTTTAACAAATCTTTGCTGATATATTTTTTTTTAATTCAACCAACTTGGTAAATTTTTCTTCCATCATTCCAACATTAACTTATATATAATATTATTTATTTTCTCTTTTAAATATATTTAACTTTGTTTAAAGTTGCTATAGCGGAATTTTATCTTTTTTTTTATAGATTCAAAAAGTTCAAAATCGAAAATTATGGGAACGATATGCACACCGTCGTCAAGAAGTAGCTGAAGAAAATGTCCAACAGAGCAACGAACGAATGCTTTTCCATGGATCTCCGTTTATTAATGCAATTGTCCAAAAGGGCTTTGATGAACGTCACGCTTATATTGGAGGGATGTTTGGGGCTGGTAAAAATATACAATGATTTTTTTTTTCTTAAAACAATTAATTGTAGCCTTGTAATATATATTATTTTAAAATTTAGGGTGTCCCAATAGCAAAAAAAGGATACTATCTGATTGAAGAGCAATTAAAAGACAAAATTGCTTGGGCTTAATATATAATTAAACGAGATTATTCTGCTCTATTAGAACTTGAATTTTTATTTTTTGTTTATTTTTTATTAGTTGTTTGATTATTTTTCTATTTTGTATATTTATCTGTTTCACCTGCTGATTTCTCTGTTTTATATATTGAGATATTGTATATATTTTTATTTTTTTATATGTACTTAGTTTGCTTAATTCTTAGTGAAAATATTACAAGGAATCTATGATGAATAAAATGAAGATAGAGTGGGTGGCCAAATTATTATACTCATTTGAAAAATTATATTATCTTTCATACATTTTTAAGGGTTTAGCTTATTATTAAACTCATAATATCGTTTCAATTATTATCTTTATAGTTTTATTAGCTTAGGACAATACTAATTCAATAATACAAATACTATTCCAAATACAATTTCAATATTTAGTGAATCCTCCCTTTCGAGGAATCACATTTTGTATGCATTGCTGGCAATGCATTTTTTGACTAATTATTCAAATGCAGGTGTATTGTGCCATGCTTTAATAATATTTTCTATCAAGTTACTTTTGTTACTAATTATTTTATCTTTGCAAATTTCTTTTTTTAGGGCCGCCCATACATTTTCGATCGGGTTGAGGTCTGGCGAAATGCCAGCCCAGACCAAAAATACTAGATTTTTTGAAAAATTTGAATAAAATAAATTTACTTGATAAAAATCATTTGAGTATAATAATTTGGCATATCATATAGTTTATTTATTTTGTTATACACCAATTCTTCGTTTTATTTCAAATAGCTCAATTGTCATAGAGTGTTTTTTTTCATGGTTAATGCTATGAATTGTTATCCTTCATAGTTTACCAATGTAATTTGGTATAAATCTTTGTTTCTCTAATATAATATAGTTTATTTTGTATAGAGTTTTCTTGCCAATCTTAAGGCTATATATTCTTAATTATTACTCATAGCTTACTCATGCTTAACAATTTGTGACTACTGGCTAAATGGGCATTTAGTTCCCCAGACCAAGGGGGTAGGAAAAAAATAATAATAATTTGGCCACCCACTGTAGATAGATAGCAGTGGCGTGTGGCCCAAATTTGAATCTCGTCTAGCTTTATTTCTATATATCTTTAATTTAAAATTTATGCAACTTTTTAACGTTAAAATATGAAAAGATTTTTCCAGATTTAATATTTGAATCACTTGAACTATCTTATGGAAAATACTTTGATTTTATCAAGTTGAAAAGTCAATTAGTTTACACAAAGAGAAACAAAGAGGTTGTCCTCTGCTTGATCCAAATAAACATACATACATATATATCGAGATGATATATCTGTATATATATTATTTATTTATTTGAGACTATAGTTTCGAAGACTTGGTCTTCATCATCAGTCTTTCTTCAATTATAAATGTTTTTCATGGAGTCAATATCATATGGATATTGAAAACTTCGTCACTGCTGGTCGGCTAGGAACTAATAAAGACATTATATTCGGTTCACATTCAAATATAACAATATGTTTCCCTTTCTCCTTAGAAAGGCTGACAAAAGAAGGTTTTTCTTTAATATCAAATTGGCATGCATGTAGGATTTCTGTCAACCTAGTCTGGATTTCATATAGATAATATTTGAATGTGTCCCTTAACGAATAATGTTTATTAATTTCCAGGCTTACCCATTTTTTCCGGCTATCCTGAACAACTTTTGAGGCTATTGCTGAACGATTTTTTGTCTTGATCTGTACATATTTTGGAGTTATGTTTTCAGAAAGACAAGTTTTGTTTAAACAAAGAACAAAACTTGTCTTTCTGAAAACATAACTCCAAAATATGTACAGATCAAGACAAAAATCGTTCAGCAATCGCCTCAAAAGTCGTTCAGGATAGCCGGAAAAATGGGTAAGCCTGGAAATTAATAAACATTATTCGTTAAGGGACACATTCAAATATTATCTATATGAAATTCACACTAGGTTGACAGAAATCCTACATGCATGCCAATTTGATATTAAAGAAAACCCTTCTTTTGTCAGCCTTTCTAAGGAGAAAGGAGAAAGAGAAACATATTGTTATATTTGAATGTGAACCGAATATAATGTCTTTTTAGTTCCTAGCCGACCAGCAGTGACGAAGGAACACCAAGTTTTCAATATCCATATGATATTGACTCCATGAAAAACATTTATAATTAAAGAAAGACTGATGATGAAGACCAAGTCTTCGAAACTATAGTGTCAAACAAATAAATAATATATATACAGATATATCATCTCGATATATATGTGCGTATGTTTATTTGCATCAAGCAGAGGACAACCTCTTTGTTTCTCTTTGTGAATCAACAACTCTGCTACTCTCGGCAAAACAAAAACTTTTCAATTAAATTAGTTTACATTTTTAAAATCTAAAATTTGCATAAAAAAATTAATTTTGAATGATGAATTAAAATATGTTTTGGCAGAAATAGGTATTTGATTTAATACAATTAGTTTGCAGTATACCTTCCACGTCGGTTGAACGTTCATTTTTAACTATGAATAGAAAAATTAGCCAAATTGAAGATAAACTGTCCGCTCTGACTTTAATAAACCTAATCTAAAAATTGAAAAATAACGAAAAATTCTTTGATGCTGATATCGATGAATTTTGCGAAGAATAAAATAAAATTTTCAAAAATGAAGGGTTCTTTTTCGGACTGCATCCCGTGGTTAAAAAGTCCCCACTTATAGATAGATAGAAAAGGGAATTTTAATTGTCCATTCACGAAAATTTGCTGAGAGCGTAGCTTTAAAAAGATTTTTCTTGCGGAGAGAAGCAGAGTTGTTAATTTTAACAGGAAATCAGTGAAAGTATATAAATATTTATTTTTTTGTGAAACCTACCTCGCATCTTGATCAAGTTTTATTATTATAATTATTTACAATATACATCATGTAAACACCCTCTTAAAAATATCCAGTCTTAAAAGTTTTCACTTTTTTCTCCAATTTTCATTAAAAAATTGAAAAATTTGTTCATGTTCTGCAATTATAATTTTTTCCATCTATCTCAACATTTATAAAATATTTATTATGGTTGCTATTGGTTTGACAGTTTACGTTAAAGTTTCCTTTAATTTTGTGACACCCTTTAGAATATAGAATATAGTTTTAAAAGCGATCATTTTTTTATATATATTCTATAAATTTGACTTTTTTAGGCATTTACTTCGCTGAACATTCCTCCAAGAGCAATCAATATGTATATGGGATTGGCGGTGGGACCGGCTGCCCTCTGCATAAGGATCGTTCCTGTTATGTTTGCCATCGGTAAGATCTCACTGCTTTCTTTCTTTATGTTCTTGCAATTCTATTTTTCTAGTGACAGAGTTCATTTTATTCGTGTGCTCTGCACATCATTTTTTTAAATTAAATTAAGCAATAAAAAAATTGGATTATAGACAAAAAGATCTATCGGGATTCGAACCTGGAATTTGTCTATAATACAATATTCTTATTCTTTAATTTAATTTAGAAATTACTTTGTTGTATAATAGGTATAATGAATTTGATTATAGAAAAATTAAGATGATACATCTTCTAAAGTACATTTTAATAGAAGTTCGTCCTTTGTTCGAAACAACCTTTTTCTTTATGCATTAAAAAAATAAAAGATGCCAAGCGCGATAGGGCTGAGGGTTTAATAGCTAATAGTACATGAGGCTCTCGTACAAAGTTATTTTAAAGTAAATTAAATATTCATAAATTCACTCTAATTCTAATCAATGAGATCTCAGGGGCCCTCTTTGAAAATCCATTAAATAAAAATTCGTAAATGATTATAGGGACCGTGCGTCACGAGTTTAGCGCCAACTAGCGACCAAAATGTAAGCTTTGGGGGATGATTTATTAATCGTCCAAGAAAAAGAGACTCGCTCACGGCTCCGTGCACTCTTTTATCTATGATATCTATATATATAAAATTAAGGTTTTGTCTGTACATTCCTCCAAATCACGCCAAATTTTGGTTGCACACGTTTCAAGCAAAGTTATGAACGAAAACACCCTCAACAAAATTCCTGTCTGTCTGTCTGTCTATGTTTTCATGGTTTCCGCGAAAAGTTGCTCACGATTCAAGTCAAAACGGCTGAAGGGATTATTATGAAATTTCATATTTGTATCAGATGTCTTCTAACTTACGTTTTTAGCTATATAACGTTTTGATATTTTGACTCCAAAGGGGGGTTGGGGAGGGGGGCGCACGAATGAAAATTATCAAATAACTCCTAAACTATTAACTCTACGGCAAATTTTATAATGAGCAAAGTTGTAGGGGATGGGATTTCTGCCAACTTTTGTTTAAAAAACCCCCCCCCCTCCCAAAAAAGGGGGGGGTGAAAAAATGTCAACCAAATTTTGTATACATAATCTGTGGGCTTCTAGAGAGCTAGAATTGCAAAAACTAACCAAAAATTTGTAAATGATTATAGGGACCGTGCGTCACAACTTTAGCGCCAACTGGCGACGAAAATGTAAGCTTTGGGGGATGATTTATTAAACGTCCAAGACAAATGGACTCGATCACGGCTCCCTAGACTCCGTGCACTCTTTTATCTATGATATTATACTATAATACAATATTTGCCCCAATTCTCCCAAATTAATTTGAATAAATAAACACAAGAGAGCGCTACCTTCGGCAGTAGTGCTGAGGCATCTATGTTTAACGCACGGTCCCTATAAATCATTTGATTAAATTTAAGAGAGGGGGCCAGGGGTATGATAAAGTCATTTGAATGGCCTCCTCAGTTTATTTTTTATTTAATTAATTAGCTGTTTTATTTATTTATTTATTTTTTTTAGATATTTATTACTGTGCCGAGTAACGTTGGGCAAATCGTTTTTACAATTTAGTGCAATGAAAATGGCGCATGCGCCGCCTGGCCATCATTCTGTGATGGGCCGTCCAAGCGCGGGCGGCCTCAATTTCCCTGAATACGTCGTCTATCGAGGCGAGCAGGTAATTATTATATTATAAATAGATCTACATCTGAGTATGTATGGGATTCTCACTCACTACACATGATATTGATCCATATTTTTAATTAACAATCTAGGCATATCCTGAATATTTGATAACGTATCAAATAATGAAACCAGAAGAGACAACAACAACAAATGAACTTGAAATTAGATGATTGCGCTTTTTTATTTTATAAATATTATCTAATTGAAAGTTGTTCTATGGTTGTTGATTTTACAAGAACTACATTTATCAGATCGAATTTGCAAATTGGTTTCGACGTGCAATAAAAAAAATCATCGCCTGCAACATCGTCCATATCCCTGCAACTGTTACACAATCTCTTGCAAATAGAATTGGTTACTTTATATATATTATTCTCTCTCTTCCCCCCCCCCCCTCTTTTTTCTTCTTCCATGTATTAGGATAATTCAAATATAAACGAGCCTTTTGAAAATATTTATTTGACATTTAAGAAGAAAACACACTTTATACTTATTTTTCTACGTAGTTCCCCTTCTTATTAATGCATTTTCCCATCGAACAGGTAGTTTTTTCATGCCGATTTCGAAAAATGACTTGAATGACGGGTATCCATCCAATTGCGCACGAACTGTTCAACCTCTTGATCGTTTGTAAAACGCTCTCCTCCAAGTGCTTTTTTGAGAGGCCAAAACATATGGAAATCGCACGGTGAATGGTCAGGGCTGTAGGGAGGGTGGTCAAGTGTAGTCCAATGCATTTCAATCAATTTTTGGGGTTTTAGGGCTGCAGTGTGGGGTCTTGCATTGTCAGGTCTAGGATGGGCTGAACGGGGCCTTTTTGACCGATATGCAGCTCGAACCTGGTCAAGAAGGCCACAGTAGTAGGCAGCGTTTATTGTGCGATGATGTGAAGGAAATCAAGGATTAAAACTCCTTTAGAGTCCCAAAAAACCGTCTCTTTCAATGAGCTCGCGAACAGCAGCAACATTGTTAGGCGTAATGCTGGAGCGGGGGCGTCTTTGGTGACTCACATTTTCAACTTTTTGACGCCCTTCTTTGAACTCGGCACACCAAGCTTTCACTCGTGCCCATGAAAGTGCATTCTCTCCGAACTGTGAACGCAATCCGTCCCGAATTTCGGCTGGTTAAAAGCCTTCGTTCGTTAAAAATTTTATTATGATCCTTTGCGCAACCGAAGGTGGAACCTCTCTTTCGCTCTGAGTCATCTAGAGGGGACCCCTCTACCCTTCCCGACACATTTTATATGACCTCAGAATTAAAAGGCTCGTTTATATTTGAATGCTCCTCGTATATATATATTCATTAATATTCATTTTTTGAAAAAAAATTTAATATATTTATATTTTGGGTATTATTTAATGGGCAAAGAATTTTTTTTCTTTTTTTGTAAATATGCGCAAATGGAATCAGGTTTATACGTCGTCGAAGGGAGAGAGAGAGTAAAAAAACAATCATTAAATCGAGTTTAACTAAAATTAATACTTATACTATATTTCATTTAAAAAGTGATAATTAAAATTTTAATCTATTTATTTATTGTTTATTTTTTTTTTTTTATCAAAAAATTATATCATAAATGACTGAAATCAAAATAATAATAATCAAAGATTATATTATATTGGGATAATTGTTTTGTTTTTTTATATATTATTATTTATATATATATTTATATTATTGTATAATATTATAATATAATTAAATTTCATTTTTAAAGAATTTCAGTTTTGCCATGCCCCCTCCTCCATACGCTCATATAGGGTACATTAGAAAAATATTACACTTTTAGAATTAAATTAAAATCATTCAACCTATAAATAGGAAAAGGTCAAAATTTAAACGTTGTACTTGATGCTGTTCAAAGAATTAATTATATATCTGCGTTACTTTTTTCTTAATTGAATTTCTAAATAAATAAAGTGCTCTGCCCCACCGTATATAACAAACAAACAAAACAAAATAAATAGCGATATATATTAGCAAACAGAAAATGATGAAATACAAAGGAGAAAATAATAAATAAGAAAAATAAATAGCACTTTGTAGCTAGATTCATGAATTTTCTTGTTCACAAATACAAAATATATATATATTTTATACCAGTATTATACCGGGTGAGTTTTTTTTATCTTGAGACAGTTTTATAACTCAAAAACATTGCATTATATGAAAAAAGTTTCAAATAAAAGTTTATTTATTTGGAGGGGGAAACTAAACTACGCTCTTGTTTGTTTACCTAGAACAAGCTTTCAAGGGTATTTCAAGGTAGAAACCTATATATTTGTTTACATATTAGGAATTTTACTTATGGAAAGTGGTGTAGGTTTTAGGTGAAACATGATGTTAATTAATAGAGTAAAGGGTGTGTAGTTTCACAGTGAATGAAATAAAACTCAAAGAGGTTTATACAAACTCAACTCAACAAGTTAATACTAATGAGTTAGTATTAACTTGTAAACTCCTGATGATGGACTAATAATCCGAAATATATTGAGTTTGTATAAACCTCTTTGAGTTTTGTTTCATTCACTGTGAAACTGCACACCCTTTACTCTATTAATTTACATATTAGGAATCTACAAAAAAAACTGAACAACTTTCATAAGAACTATTTTTTTATTCGATATCAAATAAACTAAATACCTATTAAATCAATTAGATCTCAGAAAAAACCCTAATAATTATTTTTAACAATTATTCAACTTAATTATCAAACAATAATCATCAAATATTTAATTATTAAATAAATAATAATCAATAATTTAATAATTTTCCGACACTGGTCTGTGATATTCCAGAGTGTTATCGCAAGTTTTCTGGATGAATTCCAGTTCAATATATATTCGTTATTTTGGCCTTTACATTTCCTTTGTTTTTTTTTAAACAGATTTTACAACACAATAAAATGAAGCTCTTGAGGGGGTATCCCTGTCAGGAAAATGCTTGGCATTTCAATGTCAGCCCCATAACACTTCTTCCACATTCACCATAAATTAAGACCATTTTAATTCTGTCTTCAACAAAAAATTATCCATTTTATTATGGTAATTCAATATAACTATCTCCTGGATTGACATGAGAAATAAACTTTTTTAAACTCAAGAATTTTAAATAGTTCTATTAAGTAGAAAATAATCTCTTAAATCTGAGTATAACAAAGTTTTAATATCATTAATAACACTTATTTTCATTGTTGTGACTTTTCAATTCAATAATTATTTATTTAATAATTAATTATTTGATCATTATTATTTGATAATTAAGTTGAATAATTTGTAAAAATAATTATTAGTGTTTTTTTTTTCTGAGATCTAATTGATTTAAAATTTTGTTTATTTGATATTTAATAATAAAATAGTTCTAATAAAAGTTGTTCAGTTTTTTTTGTAGATTCAGATTATATACAGAATCATATAGGTTCCCATTTAAAAAACAGAAGTTGACCTCAAAATACCCATGAAAGCTTGTTGTAGGTCAAAAGACAATGGCGTAGTTTAGTTTCCCCCCTGATATAAATAAACTTTTATTTGACACTTTTTTTCATATAATGCACGGTTTTTGAGTTATAGGACTGTCTCAAGATAAAAACTCACCCGGTATAATCTCAATATTCCAATTTGTTTTAAATTAACAGTATTTTTATTATAAAGCAATATAACCCCATCGGCGAATTTCTATCTTAATAAAATCTATTATTTTATAAATGTATATTTTATTAAAATTTGCGATATTTTGTAAATGTATCTATAATTTTGATCTCAAGATTTTATTCTCGTATTTTGTTATTTATATAAAAATAACATACTTTTTTTAAAGCATTTATTTAATTATTTATTTTTTTGCATAATTTTAGTTAAACTCCGAAATGAATAAGAATGATTATTTTCACTTATTAAATGCACCTTTATTATACCATTCTACACTCATAATTTAAAACGAATTTCGGGAATTTTATTATGCTGATTGTATTTGTTTAATTACGACAAGAATACTTATTTAAACCTCATGCATTTATTTATTATTTAATCTGTTTATACCACCTTCAAACTAGATCTTTATTTTTTTGGAATGAATCACATTTAAAAATGCTTCAAGTGATGATGAAAATGGATTATTTTATTATTGTTAAAGCAAATGGAGATTAAAAACAATGAAAAGAATTAAAACATTCACCAGAAATAGCCATAGGGAAGATAGACGGTCTGCTCTATCTTTAATATCAATTGGAAAAAAAAAATTAATAATAGATTTTATGAATAAATTTTGCAAAAAGGAGCGAAAATTAAAATAGAATTTTAAGAAATGAAGATTCTCTTTTGGACAGCATCTCCTGGTCGAAAAGTTACCGCCTGCCTATTATATAATATATGGGTCATTCCATGTCAATTCAACGACGTTTTGTCGATGACATTTTCGATTTTCTAATATGTTATTATACATATATATGTAGAAAGAAGCATTTAGGTAAATTTGTATCTTTCTATATATCTTAACCCAAGACGAAGTTTCGATTTTTGAAGAAAATAGATCAAAGTATTATTAAAATATTCATAACTTTGACAAGAATAAAGATATTCTAACTTAATCGGGGCTCATTTTTTTCGTTTTTTAATGTACTTTTTGAAAAAAAATTCAAAAATAGAGAAAAAAATTTTAACGAAAAATTGGGCCAAGTCATTTTTCTCAAAGGCCTTGGAGAGGTGTTTGTGGGCTGGTTCTCTATCTAATTTTTAACCGGCTTATCATTTCGATAAATATATTTTTTTCTTTCTTAACGTTTTATGATAGTTTTTAAAAAGAACTATTCATTTATTAGATTAGAAAATAATCAAGAATTTATTTCAAAATATATATTATATATATTAGGTAATTCTACGATAACTGAGGTGCCGCGATCTGACGATGGATTCTTATAGTACTCACCAAAATAAGACGAAAATGAAGAATACCATTTTTTGCGAATTCGCTTAGTTTTCGAGATATCAAGTTTAAAAAATACTGTTTTTGTTTTTATAGAAACCACGGAACACCTAGTATCACGGGTTCCGTGTGGCGCCGCTATCTGACGACGGATTCTTTTAGAAAATGAATATTAATTAAAAAATAATTAGTACATGCCCAAAAAAATTCGAATAATTAAAATCGTTGCCGGTTCGGTTAAGATATATTCGGTTCGGCTCGTATATGTTGGCTAACCAGCCCGAAATGAAGATATACGAGCCGAACTGAATATATATCTTAACAGAACCTTTCAAAGTTTGTTCGGGAACTCATTTTGTTTAGATATTTGAACCGAGATGATGAATAGAACCGAACCTATGAAAAGTTCTAAAAGTGAAAATTGCCAACGCCCACTGGCCCTCACTTGAGATAATTTGAGACATCATAGTCCATAAACTCAATTTCAGTTCAAATTTGTAGTTTTACTTTCCTACTTATTTTGTCTAGTTCTAAAAGAATCCGTCATCAGATAGCGGCGCCACGCGGATCCCATGATACTACGATTTCCGTGGTTTCTATAACAAAACAATTGAAAAAAAGCAGTATTTTTTAAACGCGATATCGCGAAAACTAAGCGAAATCTCAAAAAATGGCATTCTTCATTTTCGTCTTATTTTGGTGAGTACTATAAGAATCCATCGTCAGATTGCGACGCTACAGTTACTGTAGAATCCCTATATAACCAGGTCTCAATTTCGGGGAAAAAAATATTTTGTAGGTTTTTTAATAATTAAACTAATTATTAACAGGTGATTAAAAAAAAAACGTGATTAAATCAAAACAAATCAGGTGATTGATTAAATAAACAATATTTAAAATCCAAGCTCGGTTTTTCAGGTATTTAAAAATTAAAAGAACAAATCACTGAGTGCCAAAAGTTTTTTTTCTGGGTTTATTGTATAAAATTATAAAAAAAAAGAAACTTTCACGCTGATGCTGTTTTTATTTACAAATTGTTGGTAAGTACCTATCTAATATTTTTGTTTTTATTTATTTTTATTATGGCGGCATATTTGGCCCATTTTGCCAAATGTACGTTAACTGGTCTTTGCATGGTTTAGTAGACCACCAGGTCAGAGGTCGGCAAACTGCGGCCCTTTGGGAACTGAGATAGGAACGTTTAATTTTGTTTATTTATATTGTTGACTTTGTTAATTATAAATCGCGTGAATGTTTTATTATATATTTAGAATTCTGTTAAATACCGAAAATTGAACAAGATTACACCTCAGAATATAGGCTTTATTTAACAGAATTTTAAATAAATAAAACATTCCCGCGATTTTTAATTAACAAGGTCAACAATGTAAATAAACAATTAATGTAAAAATTTAAGCATCTTTTTTTGAAAAAAGATGGAATTTTTCAAAAAACAACCCAGGTAAATTAACCACAATTATATTCAAAAGAATTTATTTTATTTATTATTTAGGGACGAATCTAAGATTTTAGTAGAAATCTTTTGCTTTTCCCTTCTAGTTGAAAGGAGTGAAAAATCTTTAGCTTTATTTCGTATATACGTTGCATTTCAGTGAGAGATTTATTTGTCTTAAAATATTTTTACTAAAATCTTAGATTCGTCCCTAAATAAAATAAATTATTTTTAATAAATAAACAAAATTAATTAAACTTTCCTATCTCAGTTAGTAAGTATGTTATTATAATTTCATATAAGAATTTAGTTATTTACATCAGAGACAATATAATTAATTATTAATCAAGTTCATTTGCAGGTATTTGGACAGGAAGGTGTAAATCAAAAAATTGCCATTGATTTATGCGACGTTTCGCCAACTTTATTTTGGCTTCATCAGGTGTCTCAATGAATATGATTAATAAATATATATACAAATGTGCACATATTTATGAATAAAATCAATTGTAATTATTTCTCTTTTTGTTCCGAACAAACATTTTTTAAGTAAATACTATAATTAGTCTTTTCATATGAATCATTCTTTTTTATATAAATTGATCATTGTTCGGAACAAAAAAGAGAAATAATTACAATTGATTTTATTCATAAATATGTGCACATCTGTTTTATATTAATATTAATCATATTCATTGAGACGCCTGATGAAGCCAAAATAAAGTCGGCGAAACGTCGCATAAATCAATGACAATTTTTTGATTTACACCTTTCTGTCCAAATATCTGCACGTACTTGATTAATTAAATAATATGGATGCTATGGACTTTAATAATTAATTATAGTTGAATCTTAAGAAATATCCCAGAAAGGATCAAATCTGGAAAAGATATGAACTAAAAGGTATTAATTCATAATTGAAATCGTAGCGAGTTGGATAAAAATTAAATTAAAAACAAGAGTTTTATTCTTTAATGTGTAGAACGTTTCGGTCATTTTATTTTTGACTTCTTCAGCTGACCACTATATAACTCAAGAGAAAAAACATATCAATCAATCTGTTCTCGTTAAAATACATTAATAGTCTATAATCAAAATTAAGACAATCTCAATTTTCTTTTGTTCAATCAAATATATTATAAAACATTCATCCAATCATAGCCCCTGCAAGGGGGGTCCAGGTGCACCCCGCAGGACCCCGGACCCGGCCATGGGATTTTTTATTATTCCACTTAATAAAAAGCACATAATAAGGGGCCCGCTTCAGATTTTGGGACCCGGGCCTGAAATTTCATGCAAGGGCTATGCAATATCCATTTATTTTAACATTAGACAACATTAATTTTGAATTTCAATTTTGATTGTAGACTATTAATGTATTTTAACGAGGAAGGATTGACATTGATATGGTTTTGAGTTCTCGAGATTAGTTTCAACAGCATCAGACAATTGAGTTCTGACTCTGTTTTTGATTTAATTATTATCCAATTCCCTACGATTTCAATTAAAATTTTTAATTATGGATACGATGAATGAAACGGTATTAATTCAATATCTAAACAGAGATAAAATGAAATTTTCTTTGTTTTAAAATGTTTTTAATTGACCCAGTCATACATTTTAAATCCTTGTAATTAATTCTAGTTAAAAAATATTATATATATACATATATATATTTTCTTGTTATTCACTTTTTTACGTATTGGTAGCATCATTAATTATTGGAAGCCAAATCATTAACTCGATTTAAGAAAAAAAATCGATTTTTTTAAATTTATTTTTAGATTGTGATAGTCTTAACTAGAAAAAGGACCATTTCTCTATTTCCCTATTTCCTCACTGATAAATAAACCAGTGAGATTGATATAAAAAATATTTTCAAAAGAGACAAAAATGTAAATAATTAGACATAATTGATGGGCTGAGTATCATTAATGGGGTGTGTTAAATAATAAGTCAAATAATATAATAAAAAAGTGCGTTTTTGAAGTAAGTGAAAATCTTAAAACGTTTATTTAAAATCTAAACTGAAGGAGACAATAAAAGAGTGTCTTATGCTGGAAAATTAAATTTATAACGAGCCTATAGTTTCGAGGGCTTTGCCTTCAAAATTTTAGATAAATAGTCGAATTTAGACAAAAATATGAAAATTTTAAACAACAAAAATTCAATTAAAAAAAGGTTTTTGTGATTTTTTTCGTAAATATTTATATTCAAGGTAAGTAATTTCATCTCTAAGATAATTTGAGGCGTCCAAAAGCAGAGTGAACCATCCCACTTTTGGTTTTGAGAAATCCAGCAAAATAGAGGTAAATGTTCGAGGCAAAAGTGGTACCTATGCTGGCTGTAATCGAGAAGGGCGTTTAAAAACTAAGTTTGAACCACTTTATCTATTTAGCTTTATCAAAAACCTACTTGATTATACAAGTTTATCAGCTAAAATAAGATTTATGGATTGGTTCACTCTGCTTTTGAATATCATAATAAAACTTGAGCAAGATGCGGGGTAGGTTTTTTGTGAAACCAATCTCGCATCTTGCTCAAGTTTTATTATTATATTAAAATGTTTCACCTAGAACCAACACCTAACTCCTTAAAAG
Organism: Forficula auricularia; assembly: GCA_024734495.1. Taxonomy (NCBI): domain Eukaryota; kingdom Metazoa; phylum Arthropoda; class Insecta; order Dermaptera; family Forficulidae; genus Forficula; species Forficula auricularia. The sequence goes on along the minus strand of JALMQS010000153.1, from coordinate 23,410,653 downwards.
TTACTGCCTTTGAATCTAATGTTTTCTACATTTGATTCAATCGCGAATCTAATGTAGGGAATTTTTGTCAAATATTGAGTAAAAATAATATCTGAACTTATATATTTCTAACTTGAAATAATGATGTTAAATACATTTTATAATTGAATGTAATTAATGAAAGGCAGCCCAGAGGTAGTGAGGAAAGAAAAAATTACCATATAAAATAAGGTGTAATTTATTGGAATCCTTCCTCCTTTCCTTTCAAACCGACGTTTCGGAGGATTTTTCCCTCCTTCTTCAGGGTTTCAAAGGGTCAATGAATGAAACAAATAAAATGTTTCCTTCTTCTCTCCACAGTAGTGTTCAAAAACTTTCTTCATTTTTAACAAAGGCATAGAAAAAATTTTTTTCCTCCTTTTCTTAATTAGATCTTCCTAATTATTATTAATTAGATTTTCCTAATTAAGAAAAGGAGGAAAAAAAATGTTTTTCTATGCCTTTGTTAAAAATGAAGAAAGTTTTTGAACACTACTGTGGAGAGAAGAAGGAAACATTTTATTTGTTTCATTCATTGACCCCTTGAAGCCCTGAAGAAGGAGGAAAATCCTCCGAAACGTCGGTTTGAAAGGAAAGGAGGAAGGATTCCAATAAATTACACCTTATTTTATATGGTAATTTTTTCTTCTCACTACCTCTGGGCTGCCTTCCATTACATTCAATTAAAATTTCTACCAGTCCGTCTCTCTCCAGAGAAAATTTCGTTGCAAAAAACAATTTATAATTTTTCTCATTAATATATCAAAGAATAATTGATATGTCAACGAGAATTATGCTTTTGAATCATTGTTATTATCAAAATATTTATTTAGTTATACAGTGAACGCTCTATATAAGCAACCTCTCTATAAGCAACATTCTTTATAAGCAACCTCTATACAAGCAACTTTTTTTAGTTCAACTGTTCTGTATAAGCAACTTATTTTTTTAAAGCTAAATATTTGAGTTAAGTTTAGGCCAATTCATAAGTGAAATCAACTGTAAACAACGACATAACTTCAAATTGTAAAAAATTCTGTTATTGGAATATGTTTGTGTTTTGTGCTGCCAGTATTGAAGTGATTTTCGGTTAAATAGAATAGTTACTTGAATTCTGTGAGTTTCTGTTAATTAATAAATAAATTAATTAATATTTTTGTGCTTTAAATTCAACCATAAAATATGAATCAGAAGAAAAAAGACGTTCAATTTCGTTAAAAGATAAACTATCCATTTTAAAGGACATTGAAAATGGTAAGAAAACAAAGGACATTTGTAACGAATATAAAGTTGCTAAATCCACAATAAGTAGAGTAAAAGAAAATAAAGAAAATTTAGAAGAATATGCATCCAAAACGTATATGAATCAGAGTAAGATTAAGCGAATGAAGACAATAAAATATAGTGAAATCGACGATATAGTATTTTCTTGGTTCTTGGAGCGGCGACAATTAAACGATTTAGTTTCAAATGAAATGATAAAATTAAAAGCACTCGAAGTAAATAGAATGGGCAAAAGAAAATAATTTACCCTGCAATGAGGTTCTTTTGTTACAAAGAATAAGAGAAAAAGCTATCATGAACAAATATATGTAATTGTTTTTGTTTGTTTAGGCAATTGGTGCTGTACTAAACCAAAGATTTATTAAAATTTGATTGTTTAATTTTTTTTTAAAAATATAATTAATAACTATGCATATATGATAATAATAATAAAATGTTTTCTTTTGCAAAATAAAACTGAATTTATTTATTCTACACAGCTTCGTTAGTAAAAGAAACAAGTGAAAATATTTTCCAGACGGTAAATATTTTTATACTCCTTTTTTCCCTATACGAAACTTTTTTATTGAAATTGGTTCAAATGAGTTGCTTATATAGAGCGTTCACTGTATATACTTGGTTGATTTATCATTTCTTTTTTTAAAACAACTTTTTAAAATTTCATTGATTAGGGGTGAAATCTCTCCGAAACGTTTAGATTTTAAATAAACGTTTTAAGATTGCTTTTTTTTTTTTTTATAACAGATTTGTATTTATGTATTTATAAAACAATAAAAAAATTTCAATACCTATATTTACTGTATTATACATAAGTAAAACACTTATCAGAGTGGCCACAGAAAAATGATTTCAAATTTCCCTGATAACATAGGTCGACAAAATTTTTTTCTCCTTGTCCTAAGATTTATTTCATGATTTTTCTATTCACTGTGCATCAAAATCAAGGAAAAATACCTATATTCCATATAAAGTTTGCTTTTGTAGTGGTTATAATAATAATAAACGAGAAAAAGTCCATTTTGACTTATTTTCGAGTCCCATCAGATATTAAACAGCAATATCTGAAATCACAAGATTTTGTTGACGTAATAAAAAACAGTTTCCTCTTTGATTTTCAAATTACCACTTGTTTCCAACTCAATTAGAACTCGAGTTATAACTAACAAACTAAGACCTTATGTTTTTATCTATGTTTATTATCCTTTATAATCACGTAGTTTTATTTTTTAGTTATAACTCGAGTTCTAATTGAGCTAAAATCAAGTAGTAATTTGAAAATCAAAGACTGTTTTTCTATAAAAATCAAAAGAGAAGCTGTTTTCTATTACGTGACCAAAATATTTTGATTTCAAATATTGCTGTTTAATATTTAACGGGACTCGAAAAGGGTCAAAATGGCCTTTTTCGTCGTTTTGACCGATAATATCTCGAAACTCTGACCTGTTGTAAAAAATCGAGAAATTGCATGATAATCAGCGTATAAAACTCTACTCGAATCCATTGTTAGGTTTAAGGGTACAAATTTTTCACAAAGAGAAACAAAGAGGTTGTCCTCTGCTTGATGCAAATAAACATACACACATATATATCGAGATGATATATCTGTATATATATTATTTAAATATTTGTTTGTACAAATTTTTGTCGACGTGTGTAATTCCACGTTTTCCTGGAAATTTATCATACTTTTCTAAGAAGGGAGAATGGTGTGAGTTCTTGGTGAAACATTTTTAATAAAATTAAATGAATTTAACTTTAAAGGACTTCATAGATATTAGAGAAATATTTTTACATTGCATTCTTAAGGGTTTGGCTACTGGCCCGGCAAGCTTAGTTAGCGCTTGGGTTCGATTCCTAAGGGGACGAACCTCTCTGATATGCAATGTAAAAATATTTCTCTAATATCTATGAAGTCCTTTAAGAGTTAAATTCATTTAATAATATTATATACTGGGTTGATTTTTGAAATAATTTCCATCTTTTTTCAAAAAAAGACACTCCAAAAAGATACTTGAATTTTTAATAAAGTCAAGAAAATTTTTAAAATTTAAAATATAAAATACTAGGTGCGTACATACTGGACTAAAGTAAAATCCCAACAGTTGAACAAACGTGGTCCTCAGTAGGCCCATCCGAAAGAAGAAGAAGAAGAAAATACTAGGTAGGTTTCACAAAAATAAGAGATCAGATGCTTGTTTAGCACGACTTTATATATATTTCGGGGCATAAGCCTATCTTCAGGAGTTCACAAAATATCCTTTCAAAAATTTTTCAAAATTTTATTTCCTTTATTATACTTCTCCATGTTTTGACTATCTTATTTGTATGATCGAGATATTTAAAGTCATTTTTTTGTACTTTTTCAAATCGAAATGAAGCATCAAAAAAATTTTCTAGCATTTTTTAAGCATACAAAAAACTTTATCTCTTAAACTAATGATGCCATAGTAAACCTTCTTTTTACTGTACGATCATTAGTTAAGAGATATCGATGGTAAAAAAACCAAAGATTATGTATAATACAGTATTTCATATAAAATTACAAAATTAAATTAGATAGAGCTGACGTCAGATTTGCGATTCTCTAACACCTGAGGGGAACATAGGGATCATCAACCATATCGATTCGCTAGTTAATTTCGTAATAGCGAACTTAAAATAATAAGATTGAAGTAATTTTTGGAGACGGACTGATAAGTGAATTGTGTGGATATTGATGAGGCAGTTCAAAATTCAAAAAAAGAAGATAATTTTAACTATCTTTTTACTGATAAATCGACGTTTCTGAGGCTGATTCCCTCATTATTGGGTTTTGAAAGGTCAGTGAAGGAGGGAATAAGGGCCCATGCTTAAGTTACGTCACACGTATTTCATGATTTTTGGAACCACCCCACCGTCCTTGTCACATTTGTGTGACCCCCCTACCCTGGTGTGACGTCACATATTTTGCAATTTTAAACTTAGAAATTATTAAATTAAAACAGCACTTCCAATTTCTATTTAAAATCTTTTTTTCATAAAATCAATAATAAATCAAGTATTTTAGAAATTTTACAAAACATAACAAATCAAACGAATGATACAAAATTTAATCATCTTGTGTCCATGGACATTTTAAAGTTTTAATACTTTAGATTTTACATGTGACTTACGACCCTTAACGTGTGACGTAATTTGTGGATGGCCCCTAAGCCTCCGGAACGTCGATTTTTATAAATAAAAAAGAGTTTAAATTATCCTCTTTTATTGAATTTTGGACTGCCTCATTAATATCCACTCAATTAAAATAATAATTTTCTCACTTAGCCCGATATACAAAAGCTACTGATTGTCAAGCCCATCAATCATAGAGTAATATAGAGTGGAAGGTAAAGTGGTATATAGAAAAAGCGCTCTCTAGCGACTGCAGGGCGAAAGCTCTTAGTTCTTAAGAGCTATCCAATATATATATATAAGCGTATTTTTTACTTTTGATAATGTCACTAAAATTTGCCACGAATAGAGCGGTTTCGGACATTTTATTGCCCAATAGTTTCGCCCTGGTCTCGCCAGAGAGCACTGTAACTAGTATACGCTAAAATACATTGGCTTCTTATGGAGCCTTCCACTCTATATTACTCTATGCCATCAATTAGTTTTGAAAACTTATTTTAAAAATATAACACATAATTTGTACAAAATTCAATTTAAAATTATTTAATTATATACATAATGTTTTTTTTTAATTTCATATATAAAAGAAAAAAATTATATTGAGCTAACGGGCAGAATTCTGTTTCTCTATCCCCTTGAGGAAAATATAGAGAGCATCGCGAGGTGTCTGCCTGTCTGTCTCATTCGAGAAGCAGATGATTGCTATTCGTAAAGTTGGGCGAGTTTTTATATGCCTTGGACTGGTTGGCTTTTTGTCTTTTCTTGGAGGAGGACGAGCTAGATGAGTCTGTGGGTGAGGAGGCGTTGGAATGGACGTCGCCGTCGTCCTCGACATTCCCTCCAGAAGCCAGTCCGTTCTCCGGCTGCTGGAGGACAAGAGCGCGGACGTTTCTCCTCTGCTCGTCGGAATGCTGTGGACAACGCATCGACCTGTTGCACAATTTGCCAGTGTTCTCGGAGATGACGCCACAAAACTGCGTGAAAAGAATCCGTTTCTCCTCGTTCGTCATGCCCTCGTATTCATAGGGCGGCGTGTTCGCCGACGCCACCCCGTTGTCCACGATCTCCCCCCCACTACGGACCACCTTCTGCTTCCGCGGCTTCTTCACACAGTTGACCTCTTTCTTTTTCCGCTTCCGGTCCGAGGCCATTGTCCAATCGGAGTCGTTGTCGTCGTCACTTTTCGTCCCACAATAGATGCTCTCTTTGGTGTTGTTGGCGATTCGGCTGCTCGCCATCCGGGAGCTTTTCCGTCCCTTTTGAAAGCACTTTTCGAGATGTTTGGTGAAGCGGCCGACGCCGAGGCTGCGGTTGCAGATCGGGCACGTGCAGAATTCCTTCTTGGCGGACTTGTGGCCGAACACCTCGACGCCGATGTCGAGGCCGTCGATGCTGAACGCCTCGTCCTCGTTGGAGACCTCGTCGTCGTAGTCGAGGACGCCCGCCTTGGCCGCGTGATGCACGTCGAAGATGATCCCGAGGATGATCTCGTCCACCAGGCCCTCGTAGACCTCCTGAGCGGACACTTCGGCGTTGTCCAAAGATTCCATATATTTTAAAAATTGAAGTTTAATCTCATTGGACGTTGACTCATAGTTCATCATTTTCATTCTAAAAACACCCAAGAATCAAATAATTCAAATTCATATCAAAATATGTTAAAAAACATACCAATTTAATTTAATCGTATTTATTAATTTATTATAAGAAATATTTTAAAATAAAATTATAAATATTATATTTAGGTTAACATGTGAAGGTAGAAGTTTATATTTATGTTCAAGTTAAATTACCAACATTACAATATTACTCACCCGTAATTATAAATCTTATTAAATATAAGGAATTGATCACATTGGAAACTAATTATTATGTTTATGTTTATATATCATAAGAAAAAATATCTAAATAAATATGACATAAGCACAATGAACCGCTAGATGGCACTGACAGCGCAGCAACAATCAAATGTTGTTTTAAAGAGGGAATTTTGAAAAAAATAACTACACTAGACCAGAACTTAATAATAAGTTTCCTGTATTTGATTCGATCGCGAATCGAAAACAGGTGATTTTGCCAAATATTAGCTGAAAATAATATCCGAATTTATATATTTCTAACTTGAAATAATGAAGTTAAATAAATTTATAATTTTCTCATTAATATATCAAAGAATAATTAACATATTAACGAGAATTGTTTTTTATCGCGCTTTTTATATATCTTGTTTAAAAAGCGCGATCAAAAACAATTATCGTTAATATGTTAATTATTCTTTGATATATTAATGAGAAAATTATAAATTTATTTTGACCAGAACTGTCCAACCCGCGGCCCGGATGTGGCCCAGCACTGCAATGAATGCGGCCCGACAAAATCATAAACTTCTTTGAAACATTATATCTACTAAAGATTTGAGCATCTTCTTTTTTGAAAATAATATTAGTTGGAATGTTTTTCAAAAAATCACCTCGAGTTCAGATTAACAAATCTATTTTTAAAAGAGAAAGGATTTAATTTTTAGGACAAATTCTAAGATTTCTTGTTTCGAGGGTGTGCCCGGAAAGCATGTTAGTTCTCAGGCTCGACTCCTGGGGGGATGAATCCCCTCTCATATCGCAATTTAATAATATTTCTACTAAAATCTTAGAATTCGCCTAAAAATTAAATTAAATCTCTTCTTGTTCTTCTAAAGTAGTATGGCTCATAAATGAGGCGTCGTGATCGTATTAAATTATATCTACTTACTAGAAATTGTATCTGAAACAATTTCCCCTGATGATATTTTTCTCTAAAATAATTAAATCAATTGAAAAGTTCTCGAAAAATAAAAGCGATAATTTTAAATTTTGAATCTGCAACTATATTTCAAGATTTTCAGAAAAATAATCACTATTTTGGTCTACTTTCCACTCGATTTTCATTACATTTTTTACGTGCAAACTTTCTGATTGAATGTATAGAAATACTACAATTTAGATAACGTATATTGAAGGTTTATATTTTAAAAAATATTAATTATTTAGTCATAATGTCTGTTAGTGATTGTGTGATTGGGTAGTTTATACTTTTAACCGAGAGTTGAACCGCGACCTAAAATCGTGTACACTACTTCCACTTCCACTTCCATTTCCAAGTAGAAGACAATAGATTATTTAATTAATTCCAAGTAATTCAAAAACGGTGTACACCTAATTCCAATCGCGGTTCACCCCTCGCTTTTAACCAATAATAATAATAATAATAATAATAAGGAGAGAAAAGTGATAATAATAATAATGGTAAATCACTCGTATCCATAATAAGCATTAATTAACAGGAATAGCAGGGAATTGGACAAAAATTAAAAACAGAGTTTTTATTGAATGGGCCAGACGTTTCGTCGATTAATTTCGACTTCCTCAGTGGCTAGAATGATAAAATAGGAAATCAGAAAAAACTTATTATAAATATAAATTGATTACATAGAAAGACTCAAATACCTCATTCTATCACTCTTTGTCAAAAGACAATTCCACAACGCGACGAAACATCCTTTAATAGTTTAAATAAAAAAGATTAAAGGATGTTTCGTCGTCTGTTAAATTGTCTTTTGACAAGAGTGATAGAATGAGGCATTTAATCTTTCTATGTCAATTTGTATTTATATAATAAGTTTTTTTCTGATTTCTAAATCATTTAACTGACGAAATTTCCTAGCCACTCGGTAATAAACTCGTTTTTAATTTAATTGAATTAGTGAACGAAGAAAAGATTTTTGTATTATAAACAAAAGGATCAGCCAGGATCTGTTTTTAATTTTTGTCCAATTCTCTGCTATTCCTGTTAATTAATAATAATAATAATAGGTGGTTATAACACCTGTAAAACTGTATTTGAATTTGTAAATTTGTGATGGAATTTATTACAATTAGATGATTTTTTATTAAATGTTAATTTAAAAGTTTATTCCTATAAACTGTCGATTTTTAATTAATTAGGAAAAGTTAAGTGAAAATCACTTGACGCACACCTTAGTTCTTTAAAAACAATCTCCAATCAATTGGGCATTTCTTGCATACGATTTTATTTCATGTGGAATTATTTTCCTTCCTGATATCTAATCAAGTAACGGGATTCTTTTCCTTTTGCTCTTTCTTTTGCGTTGAAATGCATTTATTTCATTTCGAGTCGAGTCTGCCAGCGGATCAAGTGCCTTAATATTTGTGTTTCATGTGTGTCGCGTTTTGTGTATTTATTTTGACAACTGCATTTTAGAGAATTGTTCAAACCTTCATGATAGACAAGGTAAACATTTAAATCTTTAGGATAATTTAATGATTCCAAAAATAAAAAACACCTCTTATCTACTATATATAATATATTCTTTGTTATGTTGAATATCATTATTCTACAATATTATAACTATCAATTTTGAATAAAAAAAAATATTAAATCAATTAGATGTCAAAAAAAACCATAATAATTATTTTTAACAATAATTCAACTTAATTATCAAATAATAATGATAAATTTTTTGCAACGAAGTTTTCTCTGGAGAGAGACGGACTGGTAGAAATTTTAATTGAATGTAATGGAAGGCAGCCCAGAGGTAGTGAGGAAAGAAAAAATTAACACATATAAAATAAATTGTAATTTATTTGAATCCTTCCTCCTTTCCTTGCAAACCAAAAAAGGTTTGAAAGGAAAGGAGGAAGGATTCCAATAAATTACACCTAATTTGATATGTGTTAATTTTTTCTTTCCTCACTACCTGGGCTGCCTTCCTTACAAATTATAATGATAAATATTTAATTATTAAATAAATAATTTAATAATAATTAATAATTTTGCGGCATTCTTCTGAGACATTTCAGAGTATATGAGTGTATCGCAAGTCTTCTGGATGAATTCCAGTTCCGATTTCGTTATTTTGGCCTTTTAAGTTTCTTCGTAGCCTTTACATTTCCTTTTTTTTTTTTTATATAGATTTACAACACGATAAAATGAAGCTCCTGAGGGCAAAATTATTAAATTATTTATTTAATAATTAAATATTTGATCATTATTATTTGATAATTAAGTTGAATGATTGTTAAAAATAATTATTAGGATATTTTTGAGATCTAAATGATTTAATATTTTTTTATTTGATGTATAAAAAAATAGTTTTAATGAAAGTTGTTTAGTTTTTTTGTAGATTAAGAATATGTACAGAAACATATAGGTTTCAAAAGAGAAAGAATTCAATCAATCTTTAGGACAAATCCTAAGATTTTAGTAGAAATATTATTAAATTGCGATTAAATAGAATTTGTCCTAAAGATTGATTGAATTCTTTCTCTTTTAAAATACATCTTGGTTAATCTGAACCCGAGCTGATTTTTTGAAAAACATTCCAACTATTTTCAAAAAAAAGATGCTCAAATCTTTAGTTTTATATTTAAATAAGAGGACTTGTATGAAAAACTTTTTTTCATTTTAAGCTAAATTTTTTAATTTCCGTTATAGAAGAATGGAGTAAAAAATTTCTGTGCTTATATCATATATTGCGATTCAGAGAGAGGTTTTTGTTTCGAGGGTGTGAGCTGACTGCCCGGAAAGCATGTTGGTTCTCAGGTTCGACTCCTGGGGGGATGAATCCCCTCTGATATCGCAATTTAATAATATTTCTACTAAAATCTTAGAATTTGTCCTAAAGATTGATTGAATTTTTTCTCTTTTAAAATACATCTTGGTTAATCTGAACCCGAGCTGATTTTTTGAAAAACATTCCAACTATTTTCAAAAAAAAGATGCTCAAATCTTTAGTTTTATATAGGTTTCAATTTAAAAAACAGAACTTGACATTGAAACACCCTTGAAAGCTCGTTCTAGGTCGAAAACAATAGCGTAGTTTAGTTTCACCCCTGATATAAATAAACTTTTATTTGAAACTTTTTTCATATAATACATTGTTTTTGAATTATAAAACTGTCTCAAGATAAAAAACTCACCCGGTATAATTAGCTATAAAACCAATTTCAGAGCTTCCCACTATGACATTATTTGCTCATCACTTTTCTTATTCTTGCTGGCCACTAGTAGCGTCTGAATTCCCTATATTTACTGACAGAAAACATTTTGGAGCTGACCAAAACCTCAATATTTAGCTGACCATTTAAATCAGCCTTTATTAAGTATTCATCGATTTAATGTATATAAAAAAAAACTGATGTGTTGTAAATCTTAAATGCTTAATATTACATCTCTTTGCGTTATAGACAATACAAAATATAAAAAAAAATGAAATTTAATTTAGCGTCCATTTTTATATTTACACATAAGTGGAAGAATGTTATGAAAAAAAAAAAAAAATATCATATATTTCTTAGCTTTTTATTGAAAAATAAAAATTGTTCAATGTAACAAATTAAATTTTAAAATTAAAAAAAAATTTATTATTCTATTTAAAACTTAATAGTTAGTTAAATAAATACTTAAAAGTAATATAATTAGGTACATTAGTGACAAATATTTATCATACATCAACTGAAACTTATTTTACTGATTCATTAAATTGTTTAATTTTACTATCAATCCATGTCCGAATAAACGGGACGTTGGCGTAAACGGCTGGAATATCTTTAATGGCGCAACCGATGCCCCAAGAGACAATGCCTACTTGGACAAAATGCTGAGGTTTCATGCTCAAGTCCGGGTCAAAATATTCATCCTTTTCGATGGGTATCGGACACACTAATGGACTGCCTCCATCGCCCTGGCAAAAAACAAAACAAAATTATCCATAATCAGTACAATTTTTACTCTTAAAATCAACACTTTTCAGTAGCTAAGAAAAACTTTTGATTTCATCTATATTAAGGTAGTTCTTTCGCGACAATCCACACAAAAAGTTTTAGCCTCGTAACCACTCTATAAATATTAACGGTGTTAAAATTTTAGGTTATGTTTTTTGAACATGGCTGTACTTTTTATGCTACTATATTCTATTTGTGAATGGATCGTTTCCAAGCCATTGATGTTATGTCCCTTCCACTAAAAATAATCGCCCAAATATGTTTTTTTTTCAAAACTACGTGGTAAATAATTTCAATTTTTTTTAAGTTACTCTGAATATATTATTCTAACAAATATTAGTTTTTTCATCAATGAAAAAAAATAAAATAATGATAATTTTCCCACCCTTTCCCAATCTACCATATGTAAAAAATTTCATGTTTAATTGCAATTATTTCATGTTTGGTTTAGTAAATCGTCTTCAAATTTTAACAGTGTGTTTATTATGCTTTCAATGACTTATATTCCAAGTTTCGAAGACTTCTTGAATTTAAAAATTTTTAATAAATAGATTTTAAGTTTTCTAAGGAAATCACAAGAGACTGTCATCTAATTAAAAATAATCTATTCTATCTCGGATCTAATAGATTATGGGATTTTCAAGGTTAAACGATCTCAGGTGTGATTCCCCACTGTTTTCCCTTGAGGGTTGAGGCGCCATGAATTTGTACCAAACGTGAAAAATTATCTGATTAAAACAGGATTCGATCTCGAACTAACATATTGCGATTGAAAGTCAATAGGTCTAGCCATTTCGCAAGCGGGACAGAAGTAGAATTATAATTGCTTATAATAATTATAATATCTTTGAATAAATGTATGGTATAGGTACCTGGCAAGTATCTCGGCTGTATTCCCCGCCAGCACATAAAAAGGATCTATGAAGTTTGAAATTAATTCCCAGCCGGGTGTTCTGTAAAGCGTGAAGACACTGCAAGCTCGGCACAATTGGCAATTCCACTTTTCTTAATGTTGTATGGTAAGTGCCGTTTTTGCCTAAAACAAACAAAAAGATTTTCATTCAATACTTTCGAAAATTTCCTTGTTAGAAAATGAAACAAAAATAAATTTTATAAATTAAAGGCTTTATTTAGTCACATAAAATAAATAAATAGAATAATTTTAATCAATTATTATTATTTATTTGATCGATTTATCAGATACTTTCGCTCACCCCTGATTGACTTCTTCACTATTAATGAATTGTGGGGTTGGACAGGTATGAATGTTAAGAAAAACATATTAAAGGTGAGTTTTTTTATCTCGAGACAGTCTTATAACTCAAAAACAGTGCATTATATGGAAAAAGTTTCAAATATAGTATATCGAGGGGGAAACTAAACTGGTCTATTGTTTGTCGATGTAGAACAAGCTTTCAAGTGTATTTCAATGTCAAGTTCTATTTTTTAAATAGAACCCTATATTTTTCTATACGTCTACTTAATCTACAAAAAAAACTGAACAACTTTCATAAGAACTATTTTTTTATACGACATCAAATAAACATAATATATGAATCAATTAAATCTCAAAAAAATCCTAATAATTATTTTTAACAATTATTTAACTTAATTATCAAATAATAATGATTAAATAATTAATTATTAAATAAATAATCATTAAATCGAAAAGTCACAACAATGAAAATAAGTGTTTATAATGATATTAAAACTTCGTTAAATACTCAGATTTAAGAGATTATTTTCTATTTAATAGAACTACTTAAAATTTTTGAGTTTAAAAAAGTTTATTTCTCGTGTCAATCCAGTAGATAGTTATATTGTATTACTATAATAAAAATGGAGCATTTTTTGTTGAAGATAGAATTCAAATGATCTTAATTTATGCGGTGAACGTGGAAGAAGTGTTATGGGGGCTGCCATTGAAATGGATACCGAGCGTTTTACTGATAGGAATTAGGAATACACCCTCACAAGCTTCATTTTATTGTGTTGTAAATCTGTTTAAAAAAAATAAGGAAATTGGAACTGGAATTCATCCAGAAGACTTGCGATACACTCAAACACTCTGGAATGTCACAGAACATAGTGGGAAAATTATTAAATTATTTATTTAATAATTAAATATTTGATCATTATTATTTGATAATTAAGTTGAATGATTGTTAAGAATAATTATTATTTGGATTTTTTGAGATCTAATTGATTTAATATTTTGTTTATTTGATGTTTTATAAAAAAATAGTTCCAATGAAAGTTGTTCAGCTTTTTTTGTAAATTTAGGCAATGTAAAGACAAATATAGGTTTACGTTTAAAAAACAGAAGTTGACCTTGAAATACCCTTGAAAGCTTGTTCTAGGTCGACAAACAATAGCATAGTTTAGTTTCCCCCTTGATATAAATAAACTTTTATTTGAAATTTTTTTCATATAATGCACTGTTTTTGAGTTATAAGACTGTCTCAAGATAAAAAACTCACCCGGTATATACATACCTATACCTAGATATGTATTAGAATGAAAATAAATTAGTCCTTTGTTGTGTTTTTGGAATAGATCAATATGTAATGAGAGATTTAGTTAATTGAGATTTGATTGTAGAATATAATAAAATAAAAATCTTTAATTAATCATCAGTTCAAAATAGATTCTAACCATTGACAAGTGTTTATAAATTATAGAAATATCTATAGAAGTATCTATGTTAATAAATTAAGAATGAGTTATATATGCAGAGTGACAAATTCCAAATCTTGAACGAAATTGTATGTATAATATAAATATGAAATTGTATCTTTTTACTTTATCCAATGCGAAGCATGGGGAAAGTATTGTAATCGGTCTGGCGGCAAGCGCGACTTCAAAGGGTCTCAGGTAAAGACTACGGAACCCATGGACTCAATTAAAGTCACAAATTGTAGTATTCAATTAGATTGAATTTTAGACGTGACGGTTTTGCCAAAAATTACATGGGGTCTCGTCGAGAGGCAAAAAGTGCCATTTTTTTTTTTATTTTGTGTAGGTAATTGTATAAAAAATCTTATAAAATATTTCAATTTTCAGTACTAGTGAAAATGGTCAACAAGAAGGGAGACCGAAACTGTCTGATAAATCGATCAAATAAATAATCATAATTGATTAAAATAACTCTATTTATTTATTTATTTTATGTGACTAAATAAACCCTTTCTTTTATAAAATTAAATTTTGAAAGAATCTTATAAATAAATATAGTTCGATTTATCAAAACAATCTCATAAAGTTTATTAAATATTCAAATGTTTATTCTCTCATCAATGTAAATTTGGAAAAATAGTTGCTTTGAAAAGAAATGAAAAAACCCAACTATTTAACAAACTTATTGAGATTGTTTTGATAAAAGAACTGCATTTATTCAATACAATAAAAACAACAACAAATTATTTAAATTGAAAGTTTCTTTTTGCCGAGAGTAGCAGAATTTTTATAAATTGAAGGAGACAATAAAAGAGTGTCTTTTGCTGGAAAAATAAATTTTTAATTTATTTATAACGATTAAAAATTTATTTTTCCAGCAAAAGACACTCTTTTATTGTCTCCTTCAATTAATAAATTATTTCTAAATAAATAAATAAATAAGCGTACCAAATTTATTTTTACCCCATCCAGTGGCAATGCACCTTTCATGATCATAATTGGCGTCCTTTTCTGGTAGGCAAATCTAAAACACACAGACAATTTATAAAATTCATGAAAAATTATTCGACATCCTACACTGAAAAAACAATTTCTTTATAATAAATATATTGATAGAGTTGAGCATTTTGAATGAGCTCTTATTTATTCCAAAGATATTTTATTAATAATCAACATATATCGAAATCATTCCAAATATGACCAAATTTTTAGGTATTTAATCCAAATATATTATATACTTGAGTGATCTATTTTATTCTATTAGATATATCTCTTAATATTAAATGAATGTCTTGTTTACTTCTAGTAAAACCTCTTATTTTATATAAACGAATGTTTTTTTATCATAAAACGACTTAGATTTTCTGTAAATAGAGATATCTTAATAATTAAGATATTTAAAAAAAAAAAAATAACAAAATTTTGTTTACCTTATTAATTGTTTTTTTTTAATTTTAAAACCCACTATAAGATTATAAGAAATATTAATATAAATTAAAATTAATTTAGATTAAAACCTTATACGTTATAAATATAAAAAATTAAATAAATTAAATTAAATTTTTTTTATTAATTCAACCAAATGAATAATTAAATTAATTATTTATATAATTCATTTGAATATAGATTCTACATCAAATAAGTATAAATAATATAAGCTTGAATAATTTTTTATAAATAAAAAATATTCAAGTTTATATCATTTCTTGTCGTAATTACATATTAATTCATTTAAATACCCAACTATTAAATTTAACTTTTCCACTATTTTACTCAAATAACAATATTTTCATAATTTACTTATTGGTTCGAATAGCGGTATCTTGACTATTAATATATCTAGAGTTATTCCAAAAATATAAGAATACTTAAAATTCGTATATCATTTATTCATATTGAACAGTGATCGATTTCGCCATAATTAACTTCACCATTTATTCATATCAAATAAAATTTCTTAACTATAAATATATCGTTTTTTCAGTGTAGTATTGAATTCACTCGAATTTTTCTACTTAAAGTATTGCAATCGGCCTCGAGCCAAACGACTAAGTGTAAAGTCTGGCAGTGATCGGTTGTAGTTTATTTATTGTGCGCCTGAAAACGCAACCATTACACAGTTGGTTTCATTCGAATGCATACCCTGCAACAGCCAGGCGCGCTCAAGCACCGAATTTGATTTCGACTACTTTCAAAATAAAAATATATTTATTTTATATCCAGTACAACCCACCCACTTGTTGATTGTTTGATAGAATTTGTTGGTTTTTACCATAAATACTCACAATATCGATGTGTTCCATGATGACGACCGGCTTCTCTAGGATGAGCAGAGCCATATCGAAATAGAGAGCGCCCGGGTAAAATTCTTCGTGGATTATAATCGAGCGGACATATCTTTCCTGATGGGCTAAGAATTCCCGACGACTTTGAGTGTCCAAATCGCCGGCGCGGATTTTCATTTGGGACAAATCATCTTTAGAACGGGAATAACTACAAAAAAAACAAAAAAAAAAAACAATCAAATAAATTAAAAAAAAACAAGCAAATAAATTAAAAACAAAAAGCTCCCATGCAAGGTAGGAATTCTCATTACGAAATTCGTTTTTGGAAGATAAGGCGGCCGTCTCTAGGGTTAAATCAACTGCCCAGAAAGTAAGTTTGGCTCCTGATGGGAGCGATCCCTTCTGATATAAATAAAACAAAATTTGCTTTTTTAAATGTTAGTCTTTTTTGAATTTTTGGATTTCTAGCCTCATCAAAATCCAGTCAATTTTCAAAAAAATTTCGAATATTCCAAAATCCCGATTATCTAAGATGTTAATGATATTATTACTTTACCATACAGGGTATGGTCAAGTATTGTAATCGTGCATGAAAAAAAGTGTTTTTTTCCTTCTTTTTTCAAAATATTTAAAAAACGGCTGAAACTATTTTGATTAAAAAAAATTGAGCATAGCCATTGGATTTCGCTCTACAAAATAGCTCTAATAAGTGAACATCGAAAAAATTATATTTTTCGCGGTAATGATTGTTTTGTCAAAATGTCTGTTAGTTAGTCTGTCCGTCTGGTTGTCCGTTAGTCTATGCGTTATCAAATTTTTGTGGACGAGCTAGCTCAAAAACTAGTTTGAATATCAAAACCAAATTTCACACGTAGTTTTGGTCCATTGAGATTAAGAGCTGATTAGATTTTGGTGCATATCGACCGAAAATTAAGGGGGATGGAGGGGGTTAAAAATTAAAAATCTAGGCCATTTGAGCAAACTCAACCAAATTTTGTATACATAATCAGTGGGACCCCAGAAGTCTAAAAATGCAAAAACTAAGCGCCCAAAATGGGGAGGGGGGAGGGGGTCAAAAATTGAAAATCTTGGCCATTTACCAAACTCAACCAAATTTTGTATACATAATCAGTGAGACCCCAGAAGCCTAAAATTGCAAAAACTAACCGCCCAAAATGGGGGGGGGGGGGTGTCAAAAAATGAACATCTAGGCTCTTGTATCAAACTCGAACCAAATTTTGTATACATAATCAGTGGGCATCCAGGAGTCTAAAAATGCAAAAACTAACCCCCCTCCCCTACATGATTATAAATAATAGATTAAAAATTCAGTTTATTGGACAAAGTTTTTTTTTTATTGAAGTTCTTCTTCAATTTTTGTACAACGTTTCGTCTCTCTCGAGACTTTTTCAAGTACTCAATTGGTTAGAATAACATTAGTTGAAATAAAGATAAAAATAACTGAGACATAGTAGAATTTTTCTTTCTAGATTGATACCATAAAACAATATAAGTATGTATACTTATATTGTTTTTATGGTATCAATCAACCAATGTTGTTCTAACCAATTGAGTACTTGAAAAAGTCTCGAGAGAGACGAAACGTTGTACAAAAATTGAAGAAGAACTTCAATAAAAAAACTTTGTCCAATAAACTGAATTTTTAATCTACTAATTATAATGGACATTAATCAACATAAATTATAAATAATTTTATTAAATATAAGTGAGGGAGCCAGGTTGTATGGTAAAGTCAAGTGGATGGCCACATCAGAACACGTCAGCTTATTTTTTATATATCAGACGGATCGCCCCCACACGAGTCGAACCCAAGCACCTTTCTTAACATCTTACGAATTAGATAATAAGATTTTGGAATTTTCAAAAAAAAATTTTAAAATTTTAAAGTCTTAGAATCTTGAAAAAAAAAATATTCAATAATGAGGTGAACTTTTCGAAAAACAACATCATTTTTTTTTAATTTTAAAAAAGTCACATCCTTAAAACCTTTATAATAAAATAATTTCTAAAATTTGTAGAATTAACAGTCAGAATTATTTAATAAATTATTTGAATTGCGCAATTCATAAATAAAACATAGGTATCTGAAACGATTTTAATCTGAGACTGTGCCGGAAAATCCGGGACGAATGGTCACCCTACTCTATAGTTATATTTGATAAAAAAAAAACAAAAAAAAAAACAAAAAAAAACTGAAAAACTCTCTTGATTTCAATCATTAATTTTTTACTAGTCGATTTTTCAGATGAAACTATTTAATAAGGGCAGGATTGGGAGGAAGTAATATAGGGGTTGTGCTTACTTGTACACACAGTGAGCGGCTGTTAATACAATCTGTTTATGAATCAATGATCCGCCACAAACAAAAACGGTCAATTTTCGTCCATCGTCGATTACTTCTTCTTTTAAAATTGCAATCATCCACGGGAATTCCCCAAAACTCGCACCACTAGGATCGTTATCTAAAAAAAAAATACAAAATACAATGAGAAATTCTTGTATATAGTATTTGGAATCTGTTACTCGAAAATAGCTCCAACGATTTCATTGAAAATCACGGATTAGAGGTATTTTGGACCGACAAATCGATCTGTCAGGGTCTCATCTTCGGATAACTTTAATTTCATTGTTTTGTTTTTAATTTACCATACAGGGTATGGTCAAGTATTGTAATCGCTCATGGAAAAAGTCGTTTTTTTGCTTCGTTTTTTCGAAATATCTCAAAAACGGCTGAAACTATTTTAATTAAAAAAATTGGGCGAAAACATGGAATTTCGGTCTACAAAAAAGCCCTAATAAGTGAACATCTAAAATATGATATTTTTCAAGTAAATAACTGTTTTGTTAAAATGTCTGTTAGTACGTTAGTATGTGTGTGCGTTACCAAATTTTTGTGGACTCACTAGCTCAAAAACTAGAATGAATATCAAAACGAAATTTCCCATGTAGTTATGGTGTATTGGGATTAAGACCTGATATGATCTTTGTTGAAATTGAACCAAAATTAAAGAAAAAAACTATTCGGGCAATCTCCATTGGGCTTCAGCTCTTATATTGAAAAATATTTAAATTCGCATAATTCGTAAACCATTGTTTTAGAGATTTTATCCATGTGAGATTTTTTGTTAGGAATTTAATGTGGTACTTTAATAAATCTCATTATAGTAATTTGTGTACGTCAAAGGGTTAGGCAGTAATGGGTAAATTTAAGTGGTAAGAAAGTTAAACCACTGTTCTATGGCTCAAAATGTTCAACTTATAAAAAAACTTACATGAAGTATCATTTTGATAATTTAAAAGAATGGTCATAATATATAATTAGCTCAGATCAATATTTTAGTAACTAGAAAGGATTTTCATTTCAATATTTAGGAATTTTTACTGTTAAAACTAAACAATATTTTTCGAAATTATTAGTTGTTTTATATAGAGGGGACTCTTAACTATAAATTTGAAAATTTTAATTCATCGACCAAATTCAATGTTTTTGAATCAAAAAATTACACAGGCCAAGGATGAAAAAACTTTTTTAATAATTTTAACTAATTCCTGACTATTTGGTGTGCTGTTTCCGATAAATAATAACAATCTCTCAAAGAGTCAGGACCCAGAATGGACATAGCAATACTTCCCCATTATAGTCTATAGAATATAAATGTGAAAGTAAAAAAGTCGTATCAACCACTAATTTCTCACATTTTGGAACATAATTGAAATACTTATGCTTCATTGCCTGTTGCTCATTCAGTCCATATGAAGGAAACTTAGGAAAATCTTAATATAATTTTACAGAAAATTAACTATACAGCTTATGATTGGATGCTGTGTGGAGATTTAAAATTTGTCTCCATGCTCCTTGGTCAACAAAAGGAATTTACAAAATTTCCATGTTTTATATGTGAGTGGGACAGGAGAGCAACGGATCTAAAAAACAATGGCCCGTAAGAAAACCAAATATTCGCATTTTAGTATTTTAATATTATTGTAAGTAAAAATTGTAACTTAATAAAAAAACTATGATTTTTAATTTTTATATATCAAATTTTCACTATTTTTTAAAATATATAATCGATGTCATATGTGAGAAAATTGTGGGTGATAAGAAAAATACTGATACCAAATACGGTTTCAGCACCCAAAAATACATAAGATTAAGGCAAATTGGCTTAATTGAAAAGTTTTTATTTTGCCGAGAGTAGCAGAATTGTTGATTCATAGAGAGAAACAAAGAGGTTGTCCTCTGCTTGATGCAAATAAACATACACATATATATATATGTATATATATTATTTATTTGTTTGAGACTATAGTTTCCAAGGCTTGGCCCTCATCATCAGTCTTTTTAATTATAAATATTATTTTTCATGGGATCAGTATCAGTTTAGATATTGAAAATTTTTTCTTTCTTTCTCAGCTTGTGAGCCAGCCAGAATTAAAATTTAATAATAAAATGTTTCACCTAGAACCAACACCGAACTCCTTAAAAGTTAAGAATTAAAATTTTTTATGAAAAATAATATTTATAGCAAAAATCAATGACAATTTTTTGATTTACATCTTCCTGTCCAAATACCTGCAAACGTACTTAATTAATAATATTTATAATTAAAAAAGACTGATAATGAGGGCCAAGCCTTGGAAACTATAGTCTCAAACAAATAATTAATATATATACTATATATATATATGTGTATGTTTATTTGCATCAAGCAGAGGACAACCTCTTTATTTCTCTCTATGATTCAAATTGGTTTAAAAAGTTTTTACAAACATTTTTTTGTTGGCCTGTGTTATTTGGACAATCCACTGGGCTTCAATTCTTTTATTGAAAAATAAATAAAGTAATTAATTAAAATTATAATAAAATTTAGATTATAATATTAAATTCTACATTGATTTCCATTTTTTTATCTTATTTAATTAATTATTTTTTTTGAAGCTCTTTGCACTCATTGTATTGGCTTAAAATTATTCTCTTTGATCCTTTTGGGCCGGGCGCTACCCCTTCCATTGTTAATTATCATTACTCTTTGCGCCCCCACTCCTTATTTCTATCAAGACGCTGACCGCTCATCCCCCAGACGCTGACGCCATGTTAGTGACAATGTTCTGGTGTAAAAATTCGTGAATATTGAACAATTTTCTTAATTTATGTAAGTTTTCATTGATTTTGATAAATATTTATACTCAATACAAAATATGATATGAAATGAATTGAAATCTCTGCCGTATAAATAAGATTTTAATCGATTCTCATATTTTTCTTCTCAGGGCAGAATTTACCCAAGCAAATTTCGTACGATTTGCTCAATTAGCTAATAATCTGCAAAGATTTCGAGATTTCTTCTTTCTCTTTGGTGAGTGTTAAAATTGGTTTATTATTATAAATGTAATGATTTAGACCTTATACAGGTTTTTCACTTCAAATTGAACATTTTATTATTATTATTTTATTTGTAAAATGTTCAATTTGAAGTGAAAACCCTCTAGTATGTTAAAAAGTGTGTGTGTGTGTGAGAGAGAGAGAGCTGGACTCGAGCTCATGTTCCCAGCATTGCAATCTCAAGCTACCCCTTTAGCCAAGCTAGATCTCACTTTGTAAGCTTAAAATAATGAGTGGAAATCTACTTGATGTAAATATACATATACCTATATAATGAATATATATATAATTTATTCGTTAGAGACTAGTTTCGAAGGCTTCAGCCATCATTTTCAGTCGTTTTAATGCCAATTAAATATAATGTTTATTAATTATACTTTTCCAATTAACATTAATTAATGATTAGATTTTTTATGCATACAATATACATATATAAGCATATATATTTTATTCACACATAGAATCCTTTGTCTTAAATAGAGCGATAAATAATAATTATCTATTTTCTAATAATTTTGTTTTTCTATGATATATGTGAAAATATATTAAATAGATAATTTATTAAATAAAATATATTGAATAAACTGAATATGTTGTATATAGATGCTAAAAGGTATCCTTTTTTTAAATAAATTCATTTTATTTGATTTTATATAATTAAAGATATTGTTGGTGTCATTATTCTAACGACGCCCAAACGGAGAAATAATGTTGAATGGGTAATTCTATTATAATTGAATAGCGTTCTGTCTGTAGATGTCCCCCCCCCCCTCTCTCTCTCGAATAAACGTGTGGATTTAGCTTTATTTATTTTTTCAATTCAACAATACAAATAAATAATCAATAAAATATTGTAAACAAAACAAATTAATTATATTTCAATTTTATAAAAGGGTCTCATCTTGTCTAAACACGGACGACATTAGATATAAAATAAAATATAATTCCCTCGTTTCTATCTATCTATCGGCCATGGGGATATGGAAAAAACACATAGTTAAGCTTAAGAAACGGCATCTCGGTTCATTCTTGGATGGATGATCATATATATGCCGATTTTCAACATTTATATTAGAAGTTGAGCAATTTGTAGCGTGGTTGATTCTTAGATAGGTGATCCAATATAGGCCGATTTTCAAAACTTAGAAGTTGAGCAATTTGTAGCGTGGTTGATTCTTAGATGGGTGATCCAATATAGGCCGATTTTCAAAACTTATCTTAGAAGTTGAGCAATTTGTAGCATGCTTGATTCTTGGATGGGTGATCATATATAGGGACCCTTGACGTTTTTACCATCACATATATCTTAAAAGTTGAGGAATATTTAGCAGGTTGATTCTTGGATGGATATCGTATGGGATGCATATCACTCATATTTATATCTCGATAGTTAAGTCGGTCGATTACTGGATGGATGTTCGAAATTTATTAACGAATCCAATCAAAGTTAAGTGACATGAAATTAATTGATTTATTGGACAATTTATATCTCAGTTGTTAAGTAACATAGGACAAGTTATTTTTTGGATAGGCTGCCAAAAAATATCGTTAAGCAATGTCTATAATTTGTTTTAAAAATAATTTCAATTTAGATTGTTAGCTAGGGTATTTTACATGGAGGGTGTAAGAGGTTAAGCTTAATGTTTAGTATTTTTGTTGTCGATTTATGGATGGATGATCTTATATAGGGAAAATGCCATAATTCATCAAATTTTGCTAAGAGCATGTAGAGGCTTTGAAAAGTTTTTCATTTTCCTCCAAAAAATTAATATTTTTTGGATATTTTAAAAATAATTTCGTCTTCTTTACTTTTTACATTATATATAAATTACTTCATTGAAAATATTTCTTTATTACTATATAGTGATACATCTAGACAAGCAGTTTGATTAATTATAATTTTAATTTCGGCTTTTTATGGGGAATTTGTAAATTATTTTTTGTATTTTGATGGAAATCTATGGTCATGTTATTTGTTAATGAGCATTTTTTTTGTATTTGTTTATTAATTATTAATTTTTTATAATTTTGTAATTGTATTGATGCTTGTTTGACCTAGTCACCGAGGACTTGTGCCTCTAATAAGTGGATCGAGAAATAAATTTATTTTATTATTTTAAAGATGGGGTGGCTAATAAACTTCGAGCTAATAGACTTCAGCCAGAATAATTTTCATCTATGTCGAAAATACGAGACATCTCACTAAATCCAGAGGAAGGCAACGGGACACCACCCTTGAGAACAATTTCCCAGGAATCCTCTCTAGTAATCGCCAACGACAAAGTCATCGGCTGTCTGCGAGATTAAGCCCCCTATTTTAACGCCGAGGTAAATTTTTTAGAAAAATTTAAAAAAAATACAGGAGAATTGAAAAATCTTCTCATATAGGTTTATTTTTTCAAATTATCAATCAAATATCAATTATGGAACTTTTTGATAGACAAATCAACATCCTGTTGTCTTGGAGAGTTCAATTGTTTGGTAGAATAAATTTCTCATTAGTAATTTTTTTTAATCTTACCCCCCCCCCCCTTATCATCAAATTTAATATTCATTTATACAATTTCTTATTTTCTAACATATTTCTATTTTTTCCCTTTCATGGATCATCCACTTCATTGATGTCTCGCTGCTCTTCTTCTTCATTCGATTCATCTTATACAGTCACCAAACTTGAGTATATCATATTTTTATATAATTAATTTTTAAGTGTTTTTTTTTTACAGCATACCCCTCTAGTTAGAATCAATTATTACACTTTAATATTTAAATTAATTCCATTTTAAATAAATTCATTTTAGATTTTAAAGTTCTAGCTTTCAATAATTATTCTAAACCAATTTTCAAAAAATTTAAATAACTTAAGTAAATATTCAGAAAATTTAATTTCAATCATAGCATAAATAAAATTTCAAATTTAAATTTTTGGTAATTCATTAAATTAATGGATTAAAATCATTCAATAATTTAATTTTCAATAGTTTTCTTGAAATTATTCAATTTTTATGATAAATAGAACATTAGAATTAGGAATTTCCAGACCCCCTTCATCATTAATGTCGCCCAACGAGGGATTCGCTTTTGGATAAAATCAGGTAATTTAAAAATTCTATTTCTAAACATATATACCTTTAAATTCATAGCTATTTATTTTTATAGGAAGAAGCCATCGTTTCATCGAGATGACCCAAGTCTGTTTCTTCAGGGTCTCTCAGGTAAATTTCCATTACTTATATTTATTTCTATAATAGTAATTTCAAACATAATTCTTGAATATAATATTTTTTTAGATAATTCTCATTAGAGTGTTTTCTTCTATTTTCAAATTAAAAATTTAATTTGATTTATATCTATAGTTTAATTTCAAAAGTTCCTCTCTCGATATATATGTAGTACTTATACTAATTTTGCAATAATTTTCTTAAAGGTTCCAAAATCACTTGAGCAACGAGATCATCGGCTGCCTGCGAGTTTAGGCCTTTTCTTTTAACGACGAGGTTAGTATTTATTCTATATGTATATCTTCTGTGTTCGTAATTTCAAAGATATTGTCATGAAGATTTCATTATCCCTCAAACCTTCTTGAGTTACAAATTAGAACCCCCTTATTTCAGAGATTTCAATGCTCTTTATTCAAAATTGTTATCAAAAATGGTAGAGTAGAGTAAATTTCTCATTCATAAATTAAATTTCATTCATCTTCATATTTTTATTTCATCTCATTTAATAGTCATTTATATAATTTCTAATTTTATTTTTCTCTTCTTTTTCATGGATACTTCACTTTGGCGACGTTTCGGTGCTGTCTTTTATCACATCCAACACATTTATGGTCTTCTCACAAATAGCGCACCAAAAATGAGTATTATATTTTTTAGCATGGCATTTAGTTAAAGCCTTCAAAGGGATTTTCATATAGCTAGATTATAGTAGGCATATAATTAGGATGTTTCCTTTTTTACAGCATACCCTCTAGCTAGGATCAGTAAATGTAATACTTAACTTATTTTAATATATAATATTAAAGTTTTTCCTTTCAATTATAATTTAACAAATTTTTAATTTAATAACTTGGCTCTTGAATGTTTCATAAATACAATTTTAGTTTTTCATTTTATTTTAGTCTTCAATTTTTTGTAATTCTTAATATCAAAAATAAATTAAAATCACTCTAATCTCATTTCATTTTTATAATTATTTTTTTCTAGAAATTATTCACGTTTTAACGTAAAAGAAAATCAGATTAGGAATTTTCAGATCCCCATTTTTCATTTTCATCTGTAGTGAAGCAACAAGGGACCATTGGAGGATCTTCACAGAGTGAGAATTTATTAGAATTTTGCGTAGGGATTTTCAGGTTTCATCACCACGACCACCGATGGGATTCATCGCTATTTTAATATCAAATTTAATTCTCAGATTCAGAATATTAAAAATTAAATTCACAGTTTTAGTAGATGTAGTATGCAGTAGTTTAGAGGGAGGGTGGGATGATATGCCATGCCAACGATGACGCTCTTTCTCTCTGTGTTGGGGACCTGCACTCTTCCCTTTGATTTCCTTCATGGAGACAGCAAATGCGGTGTCGTCTATCTTAGGCCTCTTAGGGATATTTTGTGATATGTTTCCCTCTCTTGTGCCCTCCAATTTAGTTTTAAGGTTATTTTAGTATTAAGACCCACAAGAGAGCTAAAATCGACGCCACCCATTTGCTGGATCCATGAATGAGTCAGGAGGGAAGTGACCGATTCGATCGGATTTTTAAAGATCGAGGTCCAGGTTCATCTTGCATGTGCTTGTATGTTTTGTGTCTTACCGAAAGTCGTCGCTTGACGCCTTGTTCAAATGGAACAATGGGGTGGGAATGGGAGCCTGGTGACTATGTGCCTTTGAGGGCGGGTTTGAGGTGGCTCTATGGACTAGAACGAAGACCAGAAGGTTGTCCGTTGCTTCCTCTGGAGTAGCCTAAGGAAGAAGAGCGGCTGCCTTGTGGCTAGGGGCACGAGGGCTCTGCCGGCCGGTTGGCGGAGACGGTGCTTAAAGTTCTTTTTCTCATATATTTAACCACTTGCCTAATAAGGTTTTTCACTTTTTCCCTCTAGCTGGTAAACACACTGAAATATGAACATGGTATTTATAATTTATGTCAGATGAGGCAAGTGGAAATGTTAGGTAGGATTCTTTTCAGCTCGCCCTGGCCTCTCGTTCTATCCGTATTCCAAAAAATCAAGGTCACTCTCACTGATACATACGTCTTCAGGCTCTCTCGGAGTCCGATTATAAGAATTCGAATTTTACCTCTGATATTTCAAATTATAAGAGTTTGATTTGGATAAACTAAAATTTGAATTTTCCGCGATTTAAAGGGATCTATTTCGTTTACTACATACGTCTTGATGACTAAATTAGTATGTAGTAAAGAGAGGGTTTCTACTAATGTTTATGTCAAGTGTTCTAGGTGTATTCAACATCTGGAGACGATGAAAAAGACAAGAGATAAATCGATCGTCTACTGCATCCATCGAAGGTGAATATATGATATTTCATAATTGTTTTTCTCTTTTTTTTTTTTTTCAAATAATTGAGTATTTGCAAAAGTGATTCGTACATTTTGAATGATTCATTTTTCAATGATATCCCATATAATTCAATTTTATTTTTTTATTATTTATTCATGTGTGTGTTTCTTTTCTTTTAGCTGAAGATGAGAGGCTGTTTTGCGGGAGCGGAGACATCGCGACCCATCAGTTCAAGCCGTCGACAAGTCAGGACTACGGTAGGCATTCTTACTCAATGAAATTAATATTAATTATATCTTAATTTAAATTTCGACCTCGACATTGCCAAAGGGCTCAAAATTAAGGGGTTGTCACATCAGCTTATTTTTTTAATTAAAGTAATTATTCAAAGGTGAGTGTGTCAATATAAATTTACAATGATTATTTTTTCCTTTTATAAATTAATCTGTTTTTTAATTCTGAAACTCACTAATAGTGAATTACAAATATTATTATTTATTAAAATTAAGCAATTTAATTATTAAATAGATAAATTTTCTATTAAAGACGGAGTGATGGTACTCAATGCTGGATTGATACAAAGGCAGCCAAAGGATAATGAAAACCACACATTCCGAATTAAAGAATTTATTAGAATGTTATTTTCATCCTCTTAAAAACCCGACGACGGATATCTTTCTTCAGGGTTTAAATCGGTCAACGAAAGAATCTTAAGATTATTTTTATTGGCAATCAAGTTCCGAACTTTGTGCTTTGATTATGCCCAAAGCGAAAGCAAAAAGTAAATTTAATTAAATTTAATTGTGTCTGCAAATAAAAAACGATCTTTTTACCTGGATTTTATAATTAAAAATAATATTAATAACTAATGCAAAAAATTACCGAGCAACGCTTGATTCGCCAGGTGCTTATTATTATAAAATTAATTTACAATAATATTATTATTATAAAAATAAATCCAAGGGTGCTTTTCGAATTGTTGTGATATTCTTTTTGCGAGATTTAAATAATAAAATGTCTCTTACTGAGTATCCTAAAGCCGACCCCCTGAGCATTTCTAAATCCACATTCATCTGGATTCCATTTGATGGGCCTCGTGGTGACAGAAAGCTCCTCATCTAGTTTGGGATGCTTGCAGCAAACCTCCCCGCTGTCCTCACAGACATCCAAGAAGCTGAAAAAAGTAATAATTAATAAAAAATAGTCGATATTATTATAAATAATAAATAGATAATTATCTGAATTTTGATTAAAGGAAGTAAAAAGAAACAAAATAACATTCACAATTTTATAGTTGGTATAATATCGACTTGTTTAGGCTATGTCTTGATAATATTACTATAGCAAATTATTCCAGTCAAAGAAACATTTATAAACAATGGAATTTTATATATTTTATAGTACTTTGCCATTTAGAGGGTATGGTCTCGTATTGTTGTGATAGTGCATGAAAATAATTTTTTCTGGCTTTTTTTTTTAAATATCTCAAAAACGGCTGGAACTACTTTGATAAAAAACAAACAAACGATTTGTTATGTGACTAGCTTATTATAACAACAAAACTAATTTATCTACATATCCTACATCCAATCGGGTATTTGAACCCATGAGAAATAACGGATAAAATATTTTTAATTAGAAGCTATAGTCTCTGACAAATAAATTATATATTGAAGGAGACAATAAAAGAGTGTGTCTTTTGCCGGAATTATAAATTTTATTTATAACGAGGCTATAGTTTCGGAGCTTTGCCCTCTTAATCAGTCTATTAAAATCGATTCACAGGAATAGACTGATGAAGAGGGCAAAAGCTCTCGAAACTATAGCCTCGTTATAAATAAAATTTATAATTCCAGCAGAAGAAACACTCTTTTATTGTCTCCTTGAATATATAAAAATTCTGCTACCCTAGGCAAAAAACTTTCGATTTAATAAATTATACTATATATATCTGCAACTTTTTTTATTTTTTCAATTTAAACAAATTTCAATTGATAAAGGGAGAATTTCTCCTGAAACGTTCGGATTAATAAAAGTTCCTAAGATTGTTTTTTTGAAAGATTTGTATTTTTTTTTTATTATTTAAAACAATAAATAATTTTTCTTTTCTATATATACATATTTATATTCGTTAATCGTTATATACATAATATATACGTATGCATAATTTGATTTGCATCAATAAGACAGGGGTGCCCACCCCTCCTTAGCTTCATGGCGCACCCCCCCCCCCCCCCCAGATTCATTAAAAGTACTCACCCCATTTTATTCCATTCTAAAGAATTAGAAGAGCATTTTATTACCCTTTGTTAAAGTTATAATGCAAAAATTTTCAACCCCCCGAAATATCAATGACGCACTCAGCGCCTTAAGCCCCCCTGAGGAGGAAAACCTCATTATTGTGATTATAGTGGTTTCCCGTATAAGATGTTTAATTTTATTGTTCGGGAAAATTAAAATGAAGGAAAAAGTGAAAACTTTTTCAAGACTCGGTACGCTGACCATTGGTATTGTTGTTCACCTGGCGTCAACGGGGACCTTTCGGCGAGACGAGGGCGGTTTCTCTTCGGTCCTCTGGTCATCGCACTCTTGAGGAGGCAAACATTGGCAAATGGGCGTTTGTTCATCAAACGGCGGCTCCTCAGTGCTCTTGTCCTCCTTTATTGGCGATCCGAAAATTGAATCAATCATCAAATCAACGTTTGTCTTTTGAACAGGAACAGAATTACACGCAGCAATTAAATAGGAAAATAAAACAAATCGCAACAAAATGGAAAACCTAAAAAAAGAATTGGAAATAAGAATTTTATTAAAATTAGATTTATTCATTTTATAAGATTATATCAGTTTCTTCTCGGCTTGAAGTAAATAAATACACATACCAGGTGTACAAGTATGAAATGGGGATTTTTTTTCTAAAAAAACATGTTAAATTCGGAAGAATGATAAAAAATGCTTGATTCAAAGTATATGCTCCATCGCTTGTTATACATTTTCCCCAACTTTCGAGAAATTTGTGAATACCACGCTAGTAAAAAACTTCCCCTTTTGCTGCGAACCATTCATCGACCCATTTTTTCACATCTTCGTACGAACCAAACGCTACTCAGCAAGTGCGTGACCCAACGATGCAAACAAGTGGTAATCGGAAAGAGCAAAGTCTGGTGAGTAAGTCGCATGGGGTAGAACTTCCCAGCTGAGTGCTTCCAACGTCTCGCGAACCGGTTTTTCCCTCTATGATGGAGCATTGTCATGGGGAAAAATTACCTTAATTTGTCTTTTTTTGATATTCTGGTCGTTTTTTAAGCAGCGAACTGTTAAAATCGATCAATTATTGTTGGTTGCGTTTGGTATTAACCGTTTCAATCGTTTTCGTCCAACAATACTTGAAATTCTGCATCTTCTTATGTTTTTGGCGGTTTTCCGTGTTCCTTGTCTGAAACATCAAAATCACCATTTTTGAAACGCCGAAACTATCTTTCTCACGTATCTTGCGATGGAGCATGTTCACCATAAGCTTCTCGAAGCATTCGGTATGATTCAGCAGCAGTTCTCTTCGAATGAAAATAAAAAATTAATGATGTTGGCGAATGCTCTAATTTGCCACAGCAAAACAACACTTTTTCAATTTATCACTTATGCGCGTTTGACACTTGTTGATCGAGCAACAAAGTGCCATTTATGTCAAATCTATATGCTACACACTGCATTGGTGCGTCATCTGTTTCTCAAATCCCTATTTCATACTTGTACACCTAGTATACGGAGTGGGAGATTTAACCTGACAAACTGAAATATCTTTAATACGAAGAGTCAGGCCAGATTCTATAATTGGTCACATGCCCAGGGGCGCAAGGGTTTTGGGGCTTAAAGGGGGCGCAAGAGAATAGAGAAGATTGGTCTCAAACAAATTAATTGGGGGGGGGGGCTGCTTAATTTGCCCATAGCGCCACGAGGGTTAAAACGGGCCTGCGAAGAGTTGTAGAGAAAAATGTTCAAGTAAAATACATATGTTTTTCTTGAAGTAAGAACGATAATAGCTTTATTTATTTTCTTATTTTAAAAATATTTTCAAATGATAAACTTTTTGTAATGATTTCTGAATCTGCACATACAAGTAAATAACTTTTTGACTAAAATATTTTTGAAGTTAAACTTCTTTAGCGTTTGAATTTGTT
This sequence comes from Forficula auricularia, assembly GCA_024734495.1. Taxonomy (NCBI): domain Eukaryota; kingdom Metazoa; phylum Arthropoda; class Insecta; order Dermaptera; family Forficulidae; genus Forficula; species Forficula auricularia. The sequence continues at coordinate 23,379,357 of JALMQS010000153.1, read as the reverse complement.
TGTTACAATAAAAAGGGGAAATGATTCAATAGAGGAGAAGTATTTTTTTAATTTTAAATCCCACTGCGGAGTCCATGGGGCGTAACGAAGTAAACAAAAATCATCTTTCAATCTCGGATAATTTTGATAAAATTATAAATAAATAAAATAATAAAACAAGGCTTTTGACCCTTATTTATTTATTATTTATTATTTAATTGGACATGAGAAAAGAGTATGCTTAAAAAGGTGGATACATTCTTTAATTTAACCTGTCAAATTATTATTAGAAAACAATGAGAGTTTTTATATTTTTGATAAACTTTATAGATTAAATGATTTAAAAAGAATAAAAAAATGATTTTGCCATTTCCAGATCAATCATTTGTATAGGTTCAATAGAATAAATTTATTGAAAAAAATTCTTATTCTACTTACATTTTTAGTTCCATGATTTTGGTTTTGTAATCAGGTGATCTATAACATAGATAAAAAATACATAATATAGTTAGGGAACTCGATGTAATTGCAGTCAACTAGTTTACGAATACCCTTGACAGTAGAGAGAGATTATAGTCCGTGGTACTTACTTTTGGTTTTTGGAGAATTGATACTTTTGAGCGCATTTTTGGAAGCCGAATGAATTATGAGCATACGCTCCTAGGATCGCTAGTGTCGCCAAAAACCACATACACATTCATACGTGCGTAGAGGCAGATTTAAAATATATTTTTATCATAATAAATAATTAAATACTATAATAAAATAGAAGTTTCTGCTGAAACCAACTAGATAAAGAATTTTTAATAAAGGATATTTAAAAAAAGGATTAAAAAATCTTAATTTAGTTGGTTTCAGCCAAAACTTCTATTTTTGCTAAATCAAAGAATCAAATTTGGGGAATATTAGAAACATTTAAAGGATAAGTTGCAATATAAGACTGAAATATGATGCAAAGTATTTTGATTATTAATTTGATGAACGTCATGAGTCTACCACCGCGGTTCGGCAATAATGCATCCAAATATAGTGGACGGTATACCTCGTATATTCTGTGGTTTGATCTGAGCAAATAGCATATACCCTGTTCTAGATTGTACATTTTGATTTAAACTAGCTGTCGCCCGTCGCTTCGCTCCGGGCAACGCCTAGCCCCTGGCGGGGAGCGTCTCGTTCCGGACCTTTGGTGGCTCTCATGCTGTCCAAGGACCCCCCACCCCTTGACCCACCGACCCTCTCCCCAACCCCCCTCGACCACCACTCCTGCCCCTAGACCCTCCATCTCCCCGCCCCCTGGACTCCACCGACTTTCCTCCTCAACCCCCCTGGACCCACGCCCCTCCACCCCAACCACCCTCTCTGCAACCACCCCGGGACTCCCTGAACCACTCTCTCTGGACTCCTGCTCCCTGGACCCAGTCCCCCTCGTCTACTGATTATGTATACAAAATTTGGTTGAGTTTGGCCAAAGGACTAGTATTTTCATCCCCCCCCCCCCCCGCCAATTTGGGTAGTTAGTTTTTGCATTTCTAGCCTTCTGGGTGCCCACAGTATATGTAGATATACAAAATTTGGTTGAGTTTGGTCCAAAGGGCTAGAATTTTCATTTTCTGACTCCATTCCTCCATGTCTTCATCAATGGTTACCAATAATAACCGAAATGTCAAAAATCCAATGTAGAATGGTTATTCTTCATGTTTTTAAGTTTTATATAATATCATCATTAAAAAAAATATATAAGTAAACAAAAACAGTCGTCAGGAAAGAATTTGAGTAAAAAAAAACATGGCAAAAGAATCAGCCAATCACAGATCTTTAATTAATTTAATCCCCATTTTACCCCCTTAGAGGTTGGTTTTCGTAAAATTCCTTCTTAGCTGGCATCTACGCCGTATAAAATACCTCTATTACAAATTTCAAGCCCGTAGGTCTAGTAGTTTTGGAGATATCGTGTTGAGTCAGTGAGTGGTATTTCGCTTATATATATATAGATTACAGTTTCGTCATTTATTAAATACCACCTTACCGGTTTATAGCGTATACTCTCTGATTTTTACGGTCCGTATAGCGTATACCTTCTGGTAATTTTAGACTAAAGCACTGCATCTTTTGAGATGAATCCGAGAAAAAACGCAGGTGGAGGGGACGATCTTGTCCGAATATTGAGTGAATCAATTAAATAAATATTTGAAATAAAGGAAACTTAAAATTTTCATATATAATTAAGTGATTAGAATAAATTTCTATATTAATAAAATACAATAATTCAATTTTTATTTTATTTTTAAACTTTTATAAATTTCATACATTTCGATTTAATTTTTACTAAATTATGTTTCGAGTCTTGAATGTTTTTCTACAAATTTTCCTTATTTTCAATTTATTCTTTCTGAAATTGAGTAAAAAGGCATTACATATATTCATAAAAATAACAAAATTATTACGAATTTCGTAAGCCAGCTAAAAGATTCGATAAATTACAAATCAAAGAGGGAAAGCTGATTTCTATTAAGGGAACAAAATAATTTTATATCAAATATCGCCCTCTCATATCTTTGGCGACTCAAAAATTGGTCAAAATGGCCTTTTCAAAACTCTGAACTATTGTAAAAAAATCGGAAAATGAAATGTGAATCAGCTTAAAAAAAACTACTAGGATCCATTGTTGGGTTTACGGATGAAAATTTTTATTTAATTTTTATCGAGCTGTCTAATAATAGCCTGATTAAGCCTAGCATGGTTTCTCTGAATATTTCTTTCGGCAAAATGGTTTCGAAATTGGCAGGGGTCATTGTTAAAACATTTCTGAAATTCATGGCATTTTCTAGTTTTAATTTTTCAAGAATGTCGCGCGACTTGGTCGCTAAATATGTGTTAGGCTTAATGTAACATTGCGCTTGGGAAACTAAAATGAATAGAGGAGTTTTTTAAAAAAGGTTATAGTAGTGTTACACAAGTACAAATAAAAATTAAACAAATTAAAAAAAAATTTTAATTATATTTTTGTAATTTTATTTTAAATACTCCATACATATTTCGGGTTTTTAAGCCCATCATCAGGAGTTTGAGTTTACAAAAGACAGTCTTTTGTAATAGTTTTTAAGGCATTTGGTGTTGGTACTTGGTGAAACATTTTTTAAATTATTGGATAAAAAATACTTGGTAGGTTTCACATTAAAATATAAAAATAAATTCGTTTTATTTTTATATTTTAATGTGAAACCTACCAAGTATATTTTTATTCAATAAGTCTTTTGTAAACTCAAACTCCTGAAGATGGGCTTAAAAATCCGAAATATGTATGGAGTATTTAAAATAAAACTACAAAAATAATTAATTTTTTTTTTTTACTTGTGAAACACCACTATAATCTTTTTTAAAAAGCTCCTGTGTTTAATATGTTTCACTATAAACCAACACCGCTTTCCCTAAATAAATAATACCTTGGTTTTAATCTCCTCGGTTAATGATTTAATAATTCGTAATAGACTCTGTGAATGGTCCATAGATTTTCTCTGGTTGTTCTCTTTCAGTAACATTTCTGGATAGAGATTCGCTATCCGATTATTATGAATATCCTCGAATAGAAATTTCGAAATTTGCTCCGCCCTTTGTGCGTTCTCTTTTTGAATATCATTTGGAATTCCAAAATGGCTAGGCCTCCTCGAAATTGGCAACTTGTCCGAGAAGTGAGACGAGAGTGAACTCAGCTTCAAGTAGTTCTGGTTTTGTTTCGCCTTCTCCTCCTCCTCGTCTTCCGTTTCCTCCCCCTCATCCTCCTCTTCGGCTTCCGTTTCACTTTCTTCAGATGAACTTTCTGTTTTTTCCTTTTCCAGAATGACCGATTGGATTTCTTTCTCGATTATCTCCTCGTATCGATTTTCTTCGATTTTCTGCAACGTTGTCACACATTCGCCATCCTTTTTATAGAACTTCTTCACCTGGCAAGTTTCCTTCAGGCACTCGCACAGATTTGTCCTCTGCTCGATCGTGTAATAGCGGTGCATCAATTGGGACAACATCATCTCCAGCTCGTGAATATCGACTTTTAATTTCTCAATTTCCTTTGAAGTGTTCTCTTTTAACGTCGTCGACACCGTTTCCATGCGATCATCCTTCCCACAGCACGTCAATTGTTCATGCAACGGATTCGATTTCAGATGCTGGATAATTGACTCCAGCGATTGTAAATTGCCTCGGATGGCGTAAAGAAACTTATTCCTTCGCCGGTAGATTGTAGAACACACTTGGGTCGTTTGAGTCGCAGAAACTATTTCATTTGGACTCTCTTCTTCGAGATCAGCTTTCCTGTTATTTTTTATACAAAGTGTATCAAGTTCAAATTTATACTTTTTACAATATGGACATTTGGATTTTATTTTTTATCTACATTAAAAAACAATATCGTTAATATTTATCTTTAATATATTAAAAATTTACATAAATATATAAAAATATTATTTTATAATAAATAATTAAATAAGTATATAATATGCTATTAATTGGACTATGGGAATTTAGATAAGAAATAAAAAACAATCCAATATTTAAAAATAAATAAAAGATTCACGGGCTTTTGGATATTTTTTTTATTAATGTTAATATCAATTTTTGTACGACGTTATTATTTGGTAGACAAAAGAAATTTTTTTCTATGATTTAAGATTGTTTTTTTTGAAAATTGGTTGTTAACTTATTACAGGATGAATATTATGAACACATTATTATTATCATTTCTGTCCATAATTTGTATTAATTTGAAAGTTTATAATGAAAAAATAAGGACAAGTATTTATGTGTAACTTTTTTATTTATCAGCCAACGTTTCGTCGACCTTGCCGACTTCTTCAGGGATTCCACAATTATAAGAACATTATTAATATGAAGTTACAAAAGTACAATTCCAATTCTAATCATTGACATATATTTTTAATAAATTGGACAAAAGGCAAGATAATATAATTTTAGTGTTATTTAAGGTTGATATTTCTTTAGTAAGGATCAAAAGAAAAAAAGATTCTATTCTGTTTTTTAAAAAAGAGTGTTGCCTCATTCTATTTATGTTATTTCTGTTTTATATCTAATGTAATTGTTAATATAAAAAGAAAAGAAATAAATTTTTTTATGTGAATGTGCCGAATGTTTTTTGAAATTTGTGTTCTGATGGTCTTCAAATAGTAACGAAGATAACAAGAAAATTTAGATGAATGTGTCGCATGACTATTTGGTGGGTAAATTATTAATACATGTTTGTTTTCGAATTGGAATTGTACTTTTGTAACTTCATATTAATAATGCTCTTATAATTGTAGAAGCCCTGAAGAAGTCGGCAAAGTCGACGAAACGTTGGCTGATAAATAAAAAAGTCACTCATAAAAACTTGTCCTTATTTTCTCATTATAAACTTTCAAATTATGAATATACTATTTATTGACTCGATGGTCTCACTATTTTATCAACGACTCATGTTTTAAGTAATTAAGTACTTGAAAAAGGACGAAACGTAGTACGAAAATTGATATTTAACATTATAATAAAAAATTTTGTCCAAAAACCAGTGAATCTTTTATTTATTATTAAAATGGACATGAACCAACTAAAATTAAACAATATTTAGTCTAAAATAAATATTTACGAACATAATTAATATTCAATTAGAACAAAAAATTCCCAATGTAACAGCTAGCCTAGCCCTTCAACCAGCCTGGGACAGAATTTTAAATTTTAGATAAAGAGGGGAATTTAGGAAAAAATATTAATTTTAAAAATGATCGAAATTTTAAACAACAAATTCAATTATGGACGGTTTTTCTAATATTTATTAGAAATTTTTAGTGAAAAATAATTTTTCGTAAATATTTCTATTTGTTATTTTTATTCAAGGTAATTTCATCTCCAAGACAATATACATCACTGTCATCATTTTCAAAATATTTATTCGTTGCTTTATCGTTCTTTTTTTTCAAATTTTCCATTGATATAATGGGAGAATTTCACCTGAAACCTCTGGATTTTTTAATAAACGTTTCTAGATTGTTCTATAAGCGATTTGTATTTATATATAATTTATATTTTTAAAAATATATGCTTATAATAAAAAACACTTATTATTAATGTGAGTATTAAAATGAATTAAGAAAAACCACTCTTGTTCACAGTCAAGCAGTGAAAGTGCATAATAATATTTCAGTGCAAAAACCATTTGAATTATTTTTTAAGTTCTGTATATTCAATAGAATAAAAAAGTTATTTAATTATTTATTTAAGACAAACTAGAAACATATTATATTAGTAAGAGAATTCTCTCTTATTTGTACTATAATAAATCACTCTGTATCTCACTAAAGACATAAAATTAATCACTCAAATTATTATTTATCAGTTGAGTTTCAGCTAACATCCCATAGTTTAGAAATTTTTTGTAAAGATTTTCTCATCAGAATGCACAACATTTCGATTCCTAGATTCTGATGAGAATATCTCATGAAAAATTTCTAATCATTTGCCAAAAACTTTTCACATGATAATTAGCACAACCAGCAAAATCTACAATCATTAATCATTTCAAGTATAATTGTTATATCAAAAAAATAAAAAATATTTTACCGAAAAAACAACGTTTACAATGTGATAGTGACATCGATAATGTTAAAATAAATAAATAATAATTATTTATTAGTATCTAAAGTATTTTCGAGTGAGTTGACCACTTCTAATAGACTCGCTACGACCAGCATTAGGCATTCGTCTTCTATTTTATCTGGAATTCAATAAAAATAATATTAATAATATTAAATAAAACAATAGTAAAATGAAAGTTTTTGCCGAGAGTAGCAGAATTTTTATATATTGAAGGAGACAATAAAAGAGTGTGTCTTCTGCTGGAATTATAAATTTTATTTATAGACATGAAAGATTTTAACCTTTCATTCATAAATTAATTCCTGTGAATCCATTGTAATAGACTGATGAAGAGGGCAAAGCCCTCGAAACTATAGTCTCGTTATAAATAAATAAAATTTATAATTCCAGCAGAAGACACACTCTTTTATTGTCTCCTTCAATAAAACAATAGTGAAGGTCAGTGCTTCTTAAACTATGGGTCGCGACCCCATTTTGGGGTCGCGAAACATAGGGCAACAATGACAATGATCAAAGAAAAAATTATAATATAAAGCGGTCAAAAATGTATGTTTAGTGAATTCAAGGTATTTTTGTCATTGAATTTGCAATAATTTGTGAAATTGACATTTTATATTTATAAATATATATTTATTTATGTGAAGAAACGTTCTCAGTATTGGCGATTTTGATTTGCTTGGAAAAATGATGATTTTATATTATATACTAGCTGCGACGCCCGCCTTCAGCGGCCCTTCTTGCTAGCCAGGGGGCTACGCCCCCGGACCCACCCTCCCCGAACCCCCACCCCATTTCACCTTCGCACCCACCCTTCCACCCCCCACACCCACCCGGGCCCCCTTCACCGCACCCCCGCATCCCATCCAGTTTTTACATTTCTAGCTCCCTAGAGCCCCACAGATTATGTATACAAAATTTGGTTGAGTTTGGTGCAAAGGGAAGAATTTTCATATTTTGACTCTACCCCCCATTTTTGGGTGGTTAGTTTTTGCATTTCTAGCCTTCCCACGAGCAAAGAAATGGAATCATTCTTTTCATTAATTTAATGATATACTTTGTATGTTTTATAGTCTATTAGAAATTTAAATATTTTTTCTAAAAAGCTAGAGGCAGATACTAAATATTAAAAAAATGCTTAAAGTTTTCATTATTGTTTTATTATTTTTTTTCTTGTATTTGAATAAAATATCCAACCTCCAAAATTTTCATTTTTTCCTAATTTTTCATTCAAAATCAAAAAATTAAAAATTAACTCGATGACTTTGATGTAAAACATATTGATTTAATCTTTAATTTTGGTCTTTAATACGATTTAATTTATATTAATATAACATTTTTTATATTTGAGAATGCAAATTATATTTAACAACTCGAAAGGGAGAAGATTCCATTTCTTTGCTCGTGAGTATATATTAAGATCTATATAATATGGGGTCACGAAAAATTTAGAGAAAATGGGGTTGCGAATGAAAAAAGTTCAAGGCTGGTGTAGATAATATTAAGGAAAAGATTTTGTGAGAAAAATATAATAGAAAAAAAACTTACCTACCTCAGTATTATTATTATTAATTTGCAAATCTTTTTTAAAATTTTCAACTTCTTCAAATAATCTTTCCTGAAAAATAAATTTAAATTTTAGAGATTTCAATATTATGAATACATAGTAAATATATTAATAAGTCAATCAGCCAAAAAATGCCTATCTTATGACAATTAAATACTATAATAAACTAGCAAATGATTTAAAAAATCTATCTTGAAATAAGAAAGCTTTGAAAAAACAATTGACTAAATGGATCAGCTCGTCATTCACCTTGGGATGTGTTTAAATATGGACTTTAATTAGAAGTGAATGGACAGCATATTTCGTGTATTGTATTACTTAATTGAATTGAATAAATATAAATCCGGTCCTTTGCACAGTTGACTTGTCAACTCTATAGGACACGACATATATGAATATATATCGTGTATTTCTGGATAAATAAAATAAAATGTATATACAAAAATGCCTATCATTTATAAAATAAGCCTGCCAAGTGCGATTCGGACTCGCTTATCGAAGGTTCCGAGTTTACATCTTCCAAAATACTCAAGATGTCAATTTTCTCCAAAAGGCTCTAACGATTTCAATGAAAATCACGGGTTAGGCTTTTTTTGAGATGACAATTCGATCTGTCAGGGTCTTCATCTTCGGGTAACTTTAATTTGATTGGTTTTTCATCAATTAAATTAATTATTCACGGGTGTGAGTGTCAATAAATACGTATATTTTTTTTCAATTTCTTTTTATTGATTAATTGTTGTTTTTTTTTTAATTTTAAAACCCACTAATAATTAATTGCAAATATTAATATACACTGTGGTGCAAAAAAGTGGAACACTTAGAAAAATATAACATAATCGGTGTGAAAAGAGGTCCTGTCGCTGGTCTCCTTGACATCAATCCTAATTCGTCGGAGACGTCTTCTGTTAGTCCAAACACTTAGGTTGACTTGTCGAGTTTGTAGAAGGCGCTGTTGAATTTGAGCTGCTGTATGCAGTAATGTCGATCCCTCAATACCTCCAATAGTATGAATCGGTCATCTCTCTCATTTGAAGCTCTATCTAATTCGACCAGATCCCGCTCTCCTGGCATAAGAGTTTGTTTCTCTATATCGTTTTATCCACATAGCTCTGTGGATACTTCCAAACGAAGTTTGAAGTCGTTTTGAGACATACCGATACGATCTTCAATAATTTATTAGAGCTACAGCTTGAGCTACTTCCTCGGTCTTTAGAGGCATTATGCTTGGACAATATTTCAAATGAAATTAAATTAAAAGATGAGATATTCAAATCGAACTGATAAACATTAAAATATTCAATTTAATTCGATATTAGACGATAATCATTTAATACAATTCAATAAAGGGATCAGATTTCAAACCTGAAAATTTATGCTAGTTTAAATAAATTTAATTTTAAAGGGTTTAAATTAAAGTAATACATTGTTTTTACTCTAAAAATGTTTAAAAATATTTGTACAATCACAGAATGTATTAAAAGTTTAAATAAAATATGTTTTTTCTGAAAATTATTTGAAAAAACTAAATTTTTCTAAGTGTTCCACTTTTTTGCACCACAGTGTATATTTAAATCAGGAAATTTAATTAGGTAACTTGTCCAATAAATTTTGATAATTAATTTTAAAAAAATTATTAATAAAAGGTATTTCCTATTGAAGATAGCGTGGTAGAATTCAATGGTGAATTGACGCAAAAGCAGCCCAAGGATAATGAGAACCAGAAATTTCGAATAAAAATAATTGTATTATTTTTTCATCCTCTTAAAAAAACCAGACTATTCGGAGGATCGTCCTTCAGGGTTTAAAAGGAAAAAATCTCCGTGTATATTAATATTATTTTTAATTGCATTTAAGTTAAAAACTTTGTGAGTGGATCAAAACGTTGGCGAAAAAATAAATTAAATTTCATTTCAATTTAATTTAATTCATAGTTTTAAATTTAAAATAATATTAATATATTGTTTTTCAAGCAAAAATTTACCGGGTAACGCTCGGCCCACCAGGTATATATATATATATATATATATATATAATTTATTTCCAATACCTTGTCTAGATCTTTATTACGGTCAATATGATATTGAATTATATCCTCCACTTGTTGATTTGTAAAAAGCTTATCACGAATTATATCTTGTGTTATTTCATAAATAAATTTTATATATAAATAATCTTCTTTGGCTCTTAAAAAAAAAATTATAACATAAATTCCTATAATTTTTATTATAAATCAAAAAATATAAATCTTACTTTTTTAAAGAATTAAAACAATCACTTGTATTAGTTTTTAAAATACTATTTGTATTTTTACTTTCTTCATCCTCTTCATCATCGAAATCATCTTCATATTTTACTTTATCGTCTTCATTATCATAAATAGTTGCAATCAATTCTTCACTCTATGGATATAAATTAAATTTAAATATTAGATGAGAAGACGGAGACACCATTAACTATTATTTATGCTAATAAAGTAAAAAACAAGGTTAAAATTGGGGAGTAATATTCTCTATACCAGTGGCTCTTAACCTATGGGTCGCAGAGAATATATTCTCTGGGTCGCGCAGAGTCGTTAATCAAATATTTTACTTATTATTATAAGTTGAAAAATATATTTTGATTTATTTAATACCATAAAAAATGAAAATATGAAAAACACTTTCTTTTTCATTAAATTTTCCTTAGATCGAAAAGTACCTTTGGTTATCTTAATTGTTATAAAATAATATTATATGTGGGCTAAAAAAGTCATCATTGTAAATTGAAGAAAATTTCTCAAGTATCGTCTAAAAAAGATAATTTTTTGTCGGAGGGGGGGGGGGGGTCGCGACATGAACATATTTCTCAAATTTAGATCGCAACTTAAAAAGGTTAAGAACCACTGATCTATACTTATATCTTTTCTTATTAGTTTATACCAGTGTTTCTCAAAGTGTGTTCCGCGGAACCCTGGGGTTCCATGAAACCACCAAAAAAATTCACGGTAGGTGAAAAAATTCTAGCGTTCAAGAGGAAGGTGAAGTTTTGGATTAGTTGTGTGAATCGCAAAGATCTCGAGTGTTTTCCAGCTATGAAGTACATTTTGGAAGAAGATTTAAATACCAGTCAATAATATACCAAAATCGTTTATCACTTGGAATGTCTGAATAAATCATTCGAACAATATACTGATGATAATTTCAAAAAACTGGAAAATAATTCCTGGGTGAAAAATCCTTTTGTTGATAGTGAAAAGCCAACCGCCTTTTCACACCAAGATTATGAAAATTTTATCGAAATATCTTCAGATTCTTCACTGCAGACAGCCTATAAAACAATGCCTTTGTCAAAATTTTGGTGTATTTTAACAGGCGAATATCCACAGTTGACCCAGAAAGCTGTTTTAATTCTCTTTTACCATTTGCTACAACTTATTTGTGCGAATCTGAATTGTCAACTTACTTATTATCAAAAAATAAGTACCGCAATAAGCTGCATGCAGAGTCGGATATGAGATTACAACTTTCATCAATAAGACCTGATATAAAGGATTTGTGTAAACAAAAAACAGTATCATTTGTCGCTTTGATGGCAATACCTATGAAAAGTTGATCTGTTCGAAAATGTTTCTTTTTCTTTTACTTAAGGAAGTTTTGATTTAGTTACTGTTTAATATAGATATAGTGGGTGATGGTATAAATAAAAAAATAAAAATATAAAACAAAAAAGTAGTGTTTCTTAATTAATTCCCTCCATATTTCAAAGTCAAAAAAAATGTTCTCATAACAACACTTTAATCACAATATTATCGGGTTCCACGCTTACCTTCCAAACGGAAAAGGGTTCCACATTCGAAAAAGTTTGAGAAACACTGGTTTATACTATTAAATGAGCAATTTTTGTATACCTATATAGAGAATCAGTTTCTCAAAAAGGCTTGTAAGGATTTCGATGAAAATCACATAATAGGGGGTTTTGGGGTCGAGGAATCTATCTTTCAGGGTCTCAACTCGTTTTTTCTTAATTAAATGTCAATAAAAATGTATATATTTATCTTAAAAACGACTAAACAATTTTGATTAAACGAACTTTATTAACCATTTTCAATCTAACCATGTCTCAACTTTGAAAAAATCATTTCGGTAGGTTTTTAAATTAATTTCATATTGCTTATCAGAGGGGTTCTCGACTCTTGATAAGATACTTAATTCTTTCGATTTATTAAATAATTTTTATTTATTTTATTACCCCTGATGGCGATCTTAATTTTTCTTCATTCTCTTCAGATTTTTCTAACACCAAAGATGAATTGGCAAGATGAGAATTTTTAGTTAGATTCTGAAAATTATAAAAAAAATTAAAAAATATAATTAAAAGTTTATTGTGACTTGAATAGAAATGTTGTTAAATTTCATAGAAATAAATAAAAAAGTATATTCTCGAATAAATATAAACTTATAGTTATTTAATATGAAAACCAGTGAAATTATATCTATAGGGTGTTTTTAGAGGTATAGAACTTCGAATTGAAATAAAACACAAGAAAATCGTTTTAATGTCCATCAATTTGGCTTTATTGGAAGGATAATTTTATGCCATTAATGTTTAAATATGATTTCGGGCATGTGGCCGCCGCGGCTGCAGCTCGAATAAATCAATTCTACAGGTCCAATTTTCAACCACTTTTTCGAGCATATGGGGCCGTATGTTGGCAATAACGCCACGAATGTTGGCTTCCAAGTCCCCTAACGTTTCTGGTTTTGTTGGCGTAGACGAGCGACTTCACATATCCCCAAAGAAAATAATCCAATGGTGTCAAATCACACGATCTTGGTGGCCAATTGACAGGTCCATTCCGCGAAATTATGCGCTCATCGAATGTTTCCTTCAATAAATCGATTGTGACGTGCGCTGTGTGGCATGTAGCGCCGTCTTGTTGGAACCACAACTCATCCACATTCATGCCATCTAATTCGGGAACAAAATAGTCGGTTATCATGGCTCTATACCGGTCTCCATTAACGGTAACTGACTCCCTCCAGCATTATTTCGGCCCAATGACTCCACCAGCCCATAGAGCACACCAAACAGTCGAAGTTTTTGTGGATGTAATGGCGTCTCAAGGGTCTCATGTGGATTCTCTTCACTCCAAATGCGGCAATTTTGCTTTGCTGACGTAGCCATTCAACCAAAAATGAGCCTCATCACTGAACAAAATTTTGCGATGAAAATCAGCATCGAGATCAATCTCATTTTCGGCCCATACACCAAAATCACATGCCCGAAATCATATTTAAACATTAATGGCATAAAATTATCCTTCCAATAAAGCCAAATTGATGGACATTAAAACGATTTTCTTGTGTTTTATTTCAATTCGAAGTTCTATACCTCTAAAAAAAACACCCGTTATAAAACATAAAAATTGATGTTTTTTAAATTCCAACCCCATTATAAAACACCAGGGCCGGATTTATGCACAGGCTACAGTCTATGGGCCCGCACCACAAAGGGTCTACTTTTTTTAATATATATTTAACAAGTTTTCAATAAAGAGTCATGCACGTTTATTTTTTATAAAAATATTATCCCCGTTAGGGCCCGCGCCACAGGTCCCAGCCTAGGGGTCCTTAGATCCTAAATCCGGCCCTGTAAAACATATTCAGAAGAAATTAAAAGTAGACCTTCCTGAGGAAAACCGAAGCCAGGCATAAAACCTTTTATATTTGAAAGAATAAATCTAATTTGTGAAATAAGGATTTACTAAAATATAGAATTTTTCCAATTTTCACATTGGCTTCTGAACGACTCATATATTAATTTAATTCTTATTCAAGCTATTTTCACTTTGTGTAGCTTTGAGAAAGGACAATTTCAATGAATAAATATCACATGATCTACTTTATATCTGGTGTAGACCCTAGACCATGAAATATATAGACACGCCTTCTGCTACTCTCCACACAGAGTGAAGTGAGGCCAACATCGCCTACAGATGACGTCACCTTCTCGCGTAAAAATTTTGGTATATTAATTTAATATTAATTTGCGATTGTTGGAATCCAAAAATAAATAATCTAAACAACGATGAATTTATCTCAATGTATAATAATTCCTATAGTGGCCATGCCATTTTTCTGGGTGTTCCTACCTACAGATGACGTCACGTTCTCTAGGTGATGTTGGCCTCACCACATCGACCAGGGCGTGTTTATATATTTCATGGTCTAAGGTGTAGACTAACTCACCGAAACATAAAGAATTAACAAGACAAGATTCTATCTGAACTGGACATAAACCAAAGAAATCAGCCAAACCGAACTGAACAACACTTTCAATTAAATAACTAATTAAAGATTTATTTATTTTATAGATTATTGCTTTTTACTTGTTATGGTCGTATGCTCTAATCCTACAGATTTACCAGTATTTTTATGGTTTTTATTAGAAGTTAGACTAAATATGATCTACTTTTTAATTCTACTTAATTTTAGTCTCTTGTACTTTTGGTCTAAAATAATTAAGGAAGTAGGAATTCCATATATGTCGTTTTACACGTTAATTCCCTGTATATCGGTGAGACAGTCTACACTGGGAATATATTAGGCACGAAAACCTCTTGTACTTGGCCCATTTTTTGAAGTGTAACTTGTTATGCGAGTTCGGATTCTCGAACGTTAAATATTTAACGCTAAGGAAGGAATATTATAAAAAAAAAACGAAGAAAGAGAAAGCTCTGGTGATCGAACCCATGACCTTATGATTATGAAACTTATGCGCTGCCTTCTAGGCTACCGATACATTGGTATAAAAAATACTGAAGAAATAAAAAAAAAATTCTAAAAATTAAAAAAAAAAATAGAAATTTAAAAAATTTTATAAAAAAATCAAGATTTTGATAATTTTTTAGAATATCAAAAATTTGTAAAATATAAAAGAATAACAACATCCATGATGTTGGAATTCTATTCGTTTAAATAAGTTTTTCACTTGATATGATTAAAGGTAGAGAATATCCTACAACAAAAGCAGGTCGACGCAGTTTTTGCAAGAAGCCCTCAATAAAATTATTCTGAAAGATTTTGTATCGTATTTTAGTTACCAGAATCCAATCTTTAATATTATAGATGTGAAGACCAATAATTTTTTTTTAATCAGTCGAATACAAGAAGGGGCGCATCAGAAAGATGCAGCCCTATGGATCTCGAAAGACCCTTTCATTGCCGAAGAGAAGGGAAAGTTGATTAAGTGAGAGGGTGGAGACGTAGGTGTTTATGCACTCGGGTTTTGAAGGTTTGAAGATTATAAGTGCTGGGAAAGATGGAGGCTGGGAGAGAGTTCCAGTTCCTTGAAGTCATGGGGATATATGTATTGGCGAATGAAGTGGTCCGGCACTTTTCTAATTTGACCACGAAAGACTGTTGGGAGTCGGCAAAACGCGTGCTACGCACAAAGCATGCTTTGGGGGGGATTATTGATTTTAGGTCATCAGAGCACCTGCTGTGATAGTATCTATAGAAAAGGGAAAGGGCAGAGACATTTCTTCGATGAGCTAGCAAGTCGGTGAGGGTAGAATTGTCAATTAGCCTGTCAGCTCGTTTCTGGAAGTTGAAGACGACTGATAATGGCTGTTTAATTATATAAATATTTTTTTAAATGAAAATGATGAGAGAAGGAGTTACACCAAGAAGGTGCAACCCCTAAAGGCCTGGGTTGACCCCTCCACCGTGAAAAGAGGAAGAAAGAATTTTATGGGCTGGGCGGGGGTCGAAGGTATCTGTGGATACGGGTCTTAAAAAGCTGAAGGTTATAAGTCGCGGGGAAGATGGTGGCAGGGAGCGAGTTCCAGTCTCTGGAGGTCATAGGGATAAAAGAGTTGGCGAAAACGCTTGTTCGATTTTTCTCCAATTTGACAGCGAAGGGGTGCTGAGCGTTCGAAAACCGTGTGTTTCTCGTAAAGAGGGCTTTAGGGGGGATAATTGATTTCAGCTCGACTGAACTGACACTGTGATCGTAGTACAGGGAAAGGGCAGAAACGATTCTTCGGTGAGCCAGGGAGTCGAGTGAGTTGGTTAGAGCCGGGTCTCCTAAACATGTCATCTGCGTAACAATGTACCGGATTGGAGGGCAAGTTTAGAAGGTCGTTGATATAGATAAGAAAGAGCGTGGGGGAGATAACCGATCCCTGAGGAACTCCAGCGTTGGTATGGAAGGAGGAAGATGATATTCCATCGATGACAACCTTAATTCTACGGTCTGAAAGAAAACTTTCGAATAACTTGCAGAGTTTCGGCGTAAGGCCGACGGAGGTCAATTTGGTAAGAAGATTTTTGTGCCAGACCATATCGAAGGCTTTTGAGATGTCTAAAGCTACCGCAAGGGTCTCATTCCCGGCCTCCAGGGTTTTATTCCAGATATGAGTTACATATGCTACGATGTCACCGGTCGACCGGGACTGCCTGAAGCCGTATTGCCTATCGTGAATTAATTTATTCGACTCAAAGTGTCGTAGAACTTGCTCGTTGATGAATATTATGACTAGAAATTAATAACTTAAATACAAATTAACATGGAATGCAAATAAATTTCGTAAATATAAATTAATTACTGTTTGTTATATATAATAAAATATACAATATGAAAATAGGTGTGCTTCAATCTCCCTCTTTTCTAATCAGTACTTACTAGTTCTTCCCTTCTCTATATTCATATAAATAGTTTAACGACCTGTATAAGAAGTTACACTTCAATCGGACGTCACGCACACTCACGCATTTTTTTACATAATTGAAATAAAATCTTTACCCTGTATCTTGGTGGATTATAATGTGGACAATTTAAAAGTTTCGATTGAATATTAGTTTTTAAAATACATGGCTGAAATGCTTTCTCTGCTGTATATTGTTTTTTCGCAGCCTAAAAAAAAAATCCAAAAAAGTGATTATTTGTAAATAAAAAGAAAAAAATTAAACATGGTCTTTACCTGAATAGATTTTGCTTGTCTCTGGAAATTCTTATTAAATTTTGAAGAATTCATTTATTTTCAATCAATTTATATTATTATTTAATGATGCTACATGATGATAAGTAAAGAAATACACTGAACTATTTTTAATCTAAAGAATTATTCTGACATTTGAACCAAAAAAAAGACATAGGTATTTATTTATTTCTAAAATAGATTTCATTTTTATTCTTTGCTTTTGAATTAAAAATTGTGCTATAAATATAAATTAGGTTTTTAATTAAATTACCAATATATTAATTTAAATTGTTTATGAATTTATTTTCTTTTTAATATGACAGAGAGAAAATATGACACATTTTTTTTTGTTTTAAATTATTTAAAAATTCGATCAAATCACTTATTTAGCGCATTGACAAAACAACAACCA
This sequence comes from Forficula auricularia, assembly GCA_024734495.1. Classification (NCBI taxonomy): domain Eukaryota; kingdom Metazoa; phylum Arthropoda; class Insecta; order Dermaptera; family Forficulidae; genus Forficula; species Forficula auricularia. The sequence continues at coordinate 23,361,795 of JALMQS010000153.1, read as the reverse complement.
ATCAGAGCTGGGGTCAGACATCCCCTAAATTCAAACTTGATAAATAATTTTGAATAAAAACTTTTTAAGATTTCTTAAAAATACCAGGCTTAACAAATTGCTATTTCAGATTAATATAAATTAAAATGGAATAAAGAGAGGGCGGTAAATGATATTACAAAAATATTACATTAATTAATTATATATTACAACACTATATAAAAGTGGGACCTAAGGTCCTATATGCTTGTATACATTGTGAAATAAATAAAATAAATAAATATTATGAGAAAATATATATATATATATATATATATATATACTAGCTGAGAAGACCGCCTTTTACATTTCTAGCCTTCTAATGGCCCACAGATTATGTATACAAAATTTGGTTGAGTTTGGTCCAAATAAAGATACGAAGCCTTTTGTGTTTTAGACCACAAAATCAAAAATCCCCCATTTTTAAGTTCAGGGGTCAAATTACAAAAAAATAAAAAAATATTTCCCAAGATTTAGCATTAATAAACCTATGTACCAAATTTGAATGCTAAAACTTAAAAACTCGAGGAGATAGAGCACTTTATAAGAATTTCAAAAATTTACCCCAAAAAATATCTGCCTTTCGGGGACAAATTTGTATTTCAATGCTTCATCTTTCTAAACTAAACCCATATCCATATCTTTTCAGGTTTAATAGATCTTGAAAAACTCTGGAAAAAATTTTTGGGGCCTTTTAGGGTTCGAATTTCAAAAAATCCCTTTCTTAGCACACCCATAAATCGTAGAAAGAATATACACTCCAAATTTCATCTTTCTAGGTCAAGCGGTTTAGGCTGTGTGTTGATTATGAATTATTACATACTTTATATTATGGCTTCACCTGTATGTATAATCTATCAATGTGACTTTCGTTCTGTTAAATTCCGCAAACATTTCTCTATAAAAATAATTGTTTACCTAGTCAATTTAAAAAATAAAGTCGCGCTTGCCGCGAGACCGATTAAAATACTTTACCCATGCTATTGAAGTCTGTGGAGTCTTAAGTCTGGACCAAGAGAGAAAAGATGTGATCCACTTAGCTACAATCCAACGTCATTTCACGTATAGCCCGCTAGACATTCGGATGGATCACCACAAGTGAATTTGAAATCTCAGATGTTATATATTTAATCCTCCCAGTCTAGAGCGCTCTCACATCTTTTTCTCTCTTGGTCCAGACTTAAGACTCCGCGGACTTCAATAGAATAATCCGCAGTAGTCTGGCGATAAAATATATTTTTCAAATAAGCGCGATCAAAAACAATTCTCATTGATGTAGCAATTATTCTTCGTTATATTTATTTGAAAAATTATAAAAATTTATTTTAAGATCATTATTTCAAGTTAGAAATATATAAGTTCAAATATTATTTTCACTCAATATTTGACAAAAATTCGCTACAGTTGATCCGCGATTGAATCAACTGTAGAAAACATTCGATTGGATCAAATCTATTTCATTCTCTCTTGGTCCAGACTTAAGACTCAGCAGACTCCAATAGCTTCAACCAGCCAAGGGCGGATCCAGGAATTTTTATTGGGGGGGGGCCGTCAATGTATATAAGGTGCCCGATCTATATAAGATCTGCTTTTTATCTCGGAAGTGTGTCGCGATCGAATTGTCCAAGCGGCGGGGCGGGGGGGTCAGAGACGCCCCCCCACACACACATACATTGAACTTTATTTTCAATTTAAATTTTTTTTTTTTTTTACACATTTTTTTGCCAGGCACGGGCCTCTATGGGGGGGGGGGGCGGTCCGCCCCCGGACCAGCAATCAGCCATATACATTTGTTAAAAAGCGTGAGCAAAACAATTCTCGTTAATATGTTAGTTATTCTTTAATATATTAATAAGAAAATTATAAATTTAAATATTACTAGCATGTGAGCTATTTTAAATGTCCTGCACTTGTCTATCGCTCCCTAGAGGGCTCTGAAGTCGTTGACAAACTTTTTATAAATATTAAAATGTCAATGTTTTGATCTGTCAATAATTGTGAGTTTATTTTTATTTAAAATAATGGATAATGATTTATCTTTTCAACAACTTATTATAGAAAATATAAATTTAAATGAATTATCACAAAATAAAGTTCAAGAATTGAAATGTCGTTTACAACAGAAATTAATTGAATTAACAAAATGCAACGCCGATTTGAATAAACAAATCACAGGTATTGATAAAACTAAATTTAAATTTGAAGAAATTAACATTCCACCGTTGCGTGATTATTATAAACGGCTGGAATTAGGATATTTGATCCCGGAAAATCGACATCGACGTCAATGGCACCCAAAGGACAAGAAATTACTCGTCAACGGAATTCGCCAGGAAATTATCCAGAAGAGAACACAAATCGCCAACGAGGAATTTCGTAACGTTTTAAATGAACTGAAAAATTTGGACTTTAAACAAAATTTAATTGAACAAGTGGCGGATTTGCGGGCGAAATATGAGAGAATGAGCCTGGCCGATTTGGTGCAAGACGAGGACGAGGACGGGCTAGACTGGACGCAGATTGCCGACAAGTATTTAAATGGTCTCCATTCAGGACAGGAATGTCGAAATATGTGGAATTCATATTTGCATCCGAAATTTAATAAATTGCCCTGGACTGAACAAGAAGAAACTCAACTGAAAAAACTTGTGCAAAAATTTAGGAGGCAAAATTGGAGTGCAATTGCAAATGAATTGAATACTGGACGATCCGAGTTTCAATGTTTCGAAAAATATTTGAAATTAAAGGTGAGATGAACTAAATAATCTGATGTGGCCATCCATATAACTTTACCATACACCTGTCCTTCCTCTCATATCTTCTATATAATAAAAATAAATTTCTCTTTCTTTGTAAGCGCAGATCTCTCAAATGCCTGGACCGATTTGGCTAATTTTTTTTTTAAATCTTCGTAATAGTCCAATTCAGGTTAATACGTAAAAAAAATTGGAAAAGTTGCCCGGAAAATTGGAAAATTCAGGAAAAACTAAAAAATTTCAGGTTAGCCAACATAGCTTCCCAAACAATAAAAGAACTAAACTAGTAAAAAAAAATGTGTTATTTAAAAAACATTTTTGTTAAAAATACCCTTGGGAATCTCACCTCATCTTTTTTCTATTTTATTTAAGACCCTCAGCCATTTCAAAAGAACTAAGCCTTTTGGCTTTTGTATTCGAGCTCATTCATTCATTTCAATATTATTTATTTATTTCAAAGTTAATTATAAAGGATTTTTGAAACTAAACTAACTGAAAGGAATTAATTAGCTTTTGGAATTTCTTTAAAAATATATTTTAAAGATTAAAACCAAAATTCAATTAGTCCATAGAATTCTTTAAAGGAAACAAAATCATTTGAAAACCCATTGTTATATTGCTTTGAAATCTAGGAAATTTCAGCCTATTGAAATTATTAAAAACCTATTTTGAGCCTAATTAAACCTAAATTTTCTATAATCTAATAATAAACTTTAAAAGTTTATTATTTTTAATTTTTTAATTGGATAATTCTCCCCAAATGACGATTTTTACCTTATTTATTGAATTTTTACAAGACAAAAACTTTATTTTAATTTAAGTTGAAAGGTTCTTTTTGCCGAATAATTGAGTAGCAGAAGGGGACAATAAAATATTGCCTTCTGGGGAAAAAATAAATTTTTTAAATTCATTCATAAAGAGATATACTTTGTCCTCTTCGTCATTCTATTACATTTTTTTTTACTTAGAGAAAGTGGTGTAGGTTTTAGGTGAAACATGATATTAATTAATAAGAGTTGATATATGAAAGTGTTCTTTACCCGTGCATAAAACATTAATAAAACATCCACGTGGAGGTCCAGGGGCTTTGCCCCCTAGCTATAAAAAGCCCGCCAAAGGCGGGCCTTGAAGATAGTTTAAAATAAGATAATTGAGTGGATATTGATGAGGCAGAGTCCAAAATTCAAAAAAAGAAGATACTTTAAACTATCTTTTTATTAAAGATAAAAGTAAATAAATATTGCATATAACACTAGGCCCAACAATGAAAATGTCTCGGGCTCAAAAATAGCTGATTCTTATGTATTTCCACCTACTGAATACAAAAATCACCATAAAAATTACCGATTAGCTCTTGTTTTGGAGATATTATCTGTCAAAACGACGAAAAAGGCCATTTTGACATATTTTCGAGTCCCATTAGATATTAAACAGCCTCTTCTTTGATTTTCAAATTAACACTTGTTTGTAGCTCAATTAGAACTCTAGTTATAACTAAAAAACTATAACTACGTGATTATAAAGGATAGTAAACATAGATAAAAACATAAGGTCTTGGTTTTTTAGTTATAATTCGAGTTCCAATCGAGCTACAAACAAGTGGTAATTTGAAAATCAAAGAGGAAGCTGTTTTCTATTACTTCAACAAAATATTTTGATTTCAAATATTGCTGTTTAATATCTAATAGGACTCGAAAATAGGTCAAAATGGCCTTTTTCGTCGTTTATTATTATTATAACCACTACAAAAGCAAACTTTATACGGAATATAGGTACTTTTCCTTTATTTTAGTGCACAATGAATAGAAAAATCATGAAATAAACTTTAGGACAAGGAAAAAAAAATATTTTTGTAGAGTTGTGTAATATTTATTTATTTTTATCTTTATTAAAGATGTTTCACCTTGCACCAACACCACAATCCCTATTAATTATCTTTTTATTGATAATTCGGAGGCTTATTCCCTCCTTCTTCATGGTTTTGAAAGGTCAGTGAAGGAAATCCAATGTGACATTCCCCTGTTTCCTCTCTCAGTGGCAGGAACAATAATATATCGTTTTTCTTTCTCAGCAATAAATAATAAATAAATAAATAAATAAATCTTTATTCCTCGACCTGCTTAGAGGCACAAGTCCTCGGTGGCTAGGTCCTCCAAACATCAATACAATCTAGCTACAATACATTAATAAACATCAATACAAATTAATTACAACAATTTAAAAAATAATAAACAAGTAAAAAAAAAAAAAATAGAAATGTATGCTCATTAACAAATAACATGACCATAGATTTCCATCAAAAAACAAAAAGTAATTTAAAAATTCCGCGCAAAAACCCGATACCAGGAGCAAGCGACGCATTAGCCATCCCGGCATTTGCCATAAGTTGTTAAGGAAACCTTGTCAAAACCTTAACAAGGATGGTATGACCTTTCTCTACCTCACCTAATCTCTGCTTGTGAGAACTAAATAAAATTTTGCACAACTCTAGGACATTAGGACTTGACAAAATTTATAATTGATTTAATCATAGGGGGCAGAGGACTATAATCCCAAGTAGTAACAGACAGATTGTTCCACAAATCAATGCCAGATCCTACAATTGAATGTAAACCGATATTTTTCAAGAATCTTACACTAAATTCTGCTGAGAATGAAATACGATATACAGTAGAACCTCGATAATCCCGCACACTTGGGGATCCGCCAATGCCGGATTACCGATTTGGCCGGATTACACAGGTCGACAAAAATTTATACCCCTAAACCTAACAATGGATTCCAGTAGAGTTTTATACGCTGATTTTCATGATTCATGATTTTTTACAACCGGTCAGAGTTTCGAGATATTATCGGTCAAAACGGCCATTTTGACCTATTTTCGAATCCCATTAGTTGCAATTATTGATATCACAATATTTTGTTGACGTAATAGAAAACAGCTTCCTCTTTGATTTTCAAATTTTCACTTGTTTTAGCTCAATTAGAATTCGAGTTATATAACTAAAAAACTAAAACTACGTGATTATAAAGGATATTTACATATATTTATAATTTTCTCATTAATATATTAAAGAATAATTAACACATTAACGAGAATTGTTTTGATCGCGCTTTTTAAATATATAACATCTCAGATTTCAAATTCATTTGGTGGTCCATATATCAGTGTTTGATATAAAAAGTGTCATGCGGGCTAAACACGAAAATGATGCTGGATTATAGCCAAATGGATCATATCTTTTTCATTCTCTCTTCGTCCAGGCCTTGGCTCTTGGTCCAGGACTCAGCAGACTCCAATAGCTTCAACCAGCAGTAGTCTCGCGATATATATCTTGTTTAAAAAGCGCGATCAAAACAATTCTCGTTAATGTGTTAATTATTCTTTAATATATTAATGAGAAAATTATAAATTTATTTAACTTCATTATTTCAAGTTAGAAATATATAAGTTCAGATATTATTTTCACTTAATATTTGATAAAAATCACCTGCATTCGATTCGCTATTGAATCAAATATAGGAAACATACGATTTCTCTACAAATGCTGAAATTCCCCAAGGCTCATATTCTCCCCCACGCTCTTTCTAATATACAGGATGTTTCAGGAGGTATAGTAAATATTTTAGGAGGTGGAAGTATAGACGAATTGCAATAAAAAATGCCATATAACATGTGTCCAATTTTTATTGAGTACAGAAATATAGCTGAGTTCAATGCATTTTCGTTTCGTGTATTGGTACACCGGTTGCTATGGGTTGTTATGGGTCTATTTATCGAATGTCTGCAGTAGAGTTTTGATGTTCAAGTCGTGAAGTTGTGCTTTAGTTTACATTGTGATTTGTTGGCCAAGTCTACTGTACTGTAGCGTGGAAACATGCCTCACATATTTACACATGCTGACTCTGCCGATATGGTATTTGTATATGGGTTTTGTAATGGAAACGCTGCTGCTGCTTGTAGAGAATACTGCATACGATTTCCGAACCGCAGACTACCAGATTCAAGAGTGTTTACTCGTGTGTTCAATACACTGGTACAGTGCCCATCAGTCCTGAAACACTCTGTATATAAACGACCTAATTAACCAAATATCAAACCCCCATTCACTGTTACGCCGACAATAGGACTCTGGGTAGCACTACCGAATAATCGATATACCTAATGTTGCTTCTTCAATCACTCTCGACCTGAACACATTAAAAAAAATGGACTCTCAAAATTTAGTTTTAATGCAAACAAGACTCAATGTTGTCTAATTTCTAGGCTCAAAAATAATAATAATATGAATATATTGTTTTTAACTAAAACGCTCTCGGTCCGCCATGTACTAAATATAATTCTTACATCTTATTCTGCTTTAGAAATCAACTCCTTGGACAAATGAAGAAGACAAGCGGCTGCTTCATTTGATTGAGCAATTTCGATCGAACCATTTTATCCACTGGCCCACGGTGACGGCTCATATGCACAATCGAACCCGGATACAAGTCTACAAACGATGGAGGATTCTGGCAGACGAAGAGAAGATGTGTAAAAACAATTCCTTTACAGTCGCTGAAGATTTAACTTTATTGGCAGCCGCTAGAATTGTCGGCGATGGTTTGAACAAGCTTGCCAAGTATCTGCCTCATCGGAAATTCAGCCAGGTATTTTACTTTACCATACAGGGTATGGTCAATTATTGTAATAGTGCATGAAAAAAGTGTTTTTTTCCCTTCTTTTTTGCGAAATATCTCAAAAACGGCTGAAACTATTTTGATTAAAAAAATTGAGCGAAACCATGGCATTTCGGTCTACAAAAAATCTCTAATAAATGAACATCAAAAAAATTAAATTTTTCGAGATAATAATTGTTTTGTCAAAAATGTCTGTTAGTCTGTCTGTCTGGTTGTCTGGTTGGGTGCCCGTTAGTCTGTGCGTTACCAAATTTTTGTGGACGAGCTAGCTCAAAAACTAGTTTGAATATCGAAACCAAATTTCACACTTAGTTTTGATCCATTGAGATTAAGAGCTGATGAGATTTTGGTGCATATCGACCCAAAATTAAGGGAGGTGGAGGGGGGGGGGGATTAAAAATTAAAAATTTAGGCCATTTGAGCAAACTCAACCAAATTTTATATACATAATCAGTGGGCTTCCAGGAGTCTAAAAATGCAAAAACTAACCATCCCTACATGAATATAAATAATTTTATTAAATAATAAATATAAGTGAGGGGCCAGGTTGTGTGGTAAAGTCAAGTGGATGTCCACATCAGAACACGTCAGCTTATTTTTACATTTGAAGCTTTTTGTTTGCATTGGGGGGTAGATTCGAAAAGAGTATTTATTATCCATACATATTTGAAAAATATTGTTGATAATTTAATTAAAAAGTACCCGGAACCACCGAGCGATGCACGGTAACCAAACGCCCCCCCCCTGAAACCCCACATTTCACTCCCTCCAGATCTCCCACCATTGCACTCCACCTCCTGCACTCCCCACATCCATCCCCATCCCGCACCCAGTTTTTGCATTTCTAGCTTTCTAGTGGTCCACAGATTATGTGTATATAGGTATATAAATAAATTCCGTATAATTATTTTTTTTAATTAAATAAATTTATCGAGTTTTTTAATCAATTAAATAAATAATAAATAATAATTTTATTGAAACAATTTTTTACATGAAATAATGTATATATACATTGTATTTGAGGCTTCGATTTCGGAGATTACTTCCTCACCATCGACCGTACTTGATCTTCTAGCTTGCGATAATATTTTTAGTCCTTGTTTTTTAATAAAAGGAATTTCAATCAATTAAATTGGCAAATTCTAATATATAACAATATTTGTTATAACCTATTAGTGGGTTTTAAAATTAAAAAACCAATTAATAAATAAAAAATAATTGGAAAAAATGTAAATAAACTTTTTTTTAACATTTTCATCTCTCAATTAAGATGAATTTTGTCGAGGTCCAGACCTAGGCAGATCGCTTTCTCATCCTCAAAACTTGTTAATAGAGTTGGTTTCATCAAAATCGGTAGAGCCGTTTTCAAAATAGAACTCGTTCATGTTGCATATATTTTTTCAAGGTGTTGGGTAATGACAATAATTCGTGCAATCTGATTTATGTCTTATTTTTTTTCAGATTCGTTCCCATTGGAATCGTTTACGTCGTATTGCTCTTCCGACACATTTCTCGCAAATGGATTTTCAAGACTTGTGGCTTCTAATGAAAAAATACTCACCAACGAATCCAAGGATCTATAGACATTTCCATTATTTAAGGTTCTATCAATTAAAAAGCCGAATACGATTTTTAGAGACGAAATTCAAAGAAGAAAATTTTCAAGTAATTTCGTTTAATATTTACTTGAATCCTTTATATACCGGGGGAGTTTTTGATCTTGAAACATAAGTTAAAAATGGAATGATATGAAAAAAAGTTTCAAATAAAAGTTTATTTATATCAGTGGGGAAACTAAACTAGGCTATTGTTTGTCGACCTAGAACAAGCTTTCAAGGGTATTTCGAGGTCAAGTTCTGTTTTTTAAATGGAAACCTATATGTTTCTGTACATATTCTTAATCTAGAAAAAAACTGAACAACTTTCAATAGAACTATTTTTTTATAAGACATAAAATAAACATAATATTAAATCAATTAGATCTCAAAAAATCTTAATAATTATTTTTAACAATCATTCAACTTAATTATCAAATAATAATGAACAAATATTTAATTTTTAAATAAATAATTTAATATTTTTGCCCTCAGGAGCTTCATTTTATCGTGTTGTAAATCTATGTAGAAGGCGCGGGTTTCACCCCTTCGCTCATAGGGGTGAAATAATACACTGATTCATTCTTTATATATATATTTATTTACAAAAAGGGGTGGTAATACATTTTCGTGTCTAGGGGGTCATCGTTAAAACATCATAATACACATCGTTAATTAATACATCGTTTTATAAAACTAACTCATCGACAAACATGTCATCTTATGCGGCTCTCGCTTAAAACTAACTGGCCTGCAGTTGCAACTAACGTTCCTTCAGCACACATATACATACACATACACATAAGTGGGGTGAGGGTGTCGGCAGCTGACAGCCCTTGGACACAAGTTGTCATAATAATATTTATTACATGCTTTTAGCCTGAACATAAAGACCTTCGGGACAATACCCGACCAAGAAGAAAGAGAGCGACCTCCCACCATACAAGGGCAGGAAGCCAGCCATATATTTGCTAAACATGTGATCTTAAACAGAAATCAATATAATTCACTTTTAAATTAAATACTTAATTAAACAATTAATTTCCTACATCTATATAAAAAAAAACAGGAAATTAAAGGCTACGAAGAAACGGCCAAAATAACGAAATTGGAACTGGAATTCATCCAGAAGACTTGAGATACACTCTGGAATGTCTCAGAACAGTGTCGCAAAATTATTAAATTATTAATTATTATTAAATTATTTATTTAATAATTAAATATTTTATCATTAATTATTATTTGATAATTAAGTTGAATGATTGTTAAAAATAATTATTAAGATTTTTTTTGAAATCTAATTGATTTAATATTTTTCTTTATTTGATGTCGTATAAATAAATAGTTCTAATGAAAGTTGTTCAGTTTTTTTCTAGATTAAGAATATGTACAGAAACATATAGGTTTCCATTTAAAAAACAGAACTTGACCTCGAAATACCCTTGAAAGCTTGTTCTAGGTTAACAAACAATAGCGTAGTTTAGTTTCCCCCTGATATATTATAAATAAACTTTTATTTGAAATTTTTTTTCATATAATGCATTGTTTTTAACTTATAAGACTGTTTCAAGATAAAAAAACTCATCAGGTATAGGTAATTAGATTTTTCCATTCTATAAATTTAATTTATTTTTTTAGATTAAAGATATTAAAATTAGATCAAAAAAACCAACTAAAAGGTTTTATCAGAAATTAGAACAAGCTCGAGAATTAGCACGAAAATCCTGTCCGGGCCAACTATTTAAAAAGATTTCCACATATTTAAAAGAAGATAAAAGAAAATATTCGACAATTTTAAACAATGAAAAGGTAAAAATTAAAGAGTATTTGTAAAATTAATTTATTGGCCACGGTTTACTTTTTTTTTCTCTTCGAATTATAACTTACCTAATCTTCAACTTTTCTGAAAAAATTGACTATAAATTCTTTGTATGAAAATTAACAAAAGTTTCTTATAAAAATTTCAATTTCTCTTTCTTTTCCTCCGACTGTCCGAACTTTAATTTTAAATATTTATTTAATTATTTAGATTAAAATGTACTTTGATACATATATATTACTCCTAAAATTTTAATACTACATAATATCACAAATTTACACAGTAATTACACTCAGCGGCAAAATTAACCGCTCACCTAAGTTTTATTAAATAGTACCTGGAGCCACCGAGCGATGCACGGTAACCAAATTAAAAAAAATACAAATATATATTGTTTACGCCCCCTGGACCCCCCACCCCGAAACCACGCACCTTGCCCCCACCACTGTAGCGCCAGCCCTACTCCACCCACCACAACCCCGCTCCCGAAACCCCCTCACCTCGCCCCACTCCCGAATCCCCCACAACTACACCCAACCTCCTGCACCCCCACATCCATCCCCACCCTGAACCCAGTTTTTGCATTTCTAGCGTTCTAGTGGTACAGATTATAAGTATATAAATAAATTCCGTATAATTTTTTTTAATTAAATAACAATTTATCGAGTTTTTAAATAAATAATAAATAATAATTTTATTGAAGCAATTTTTTACATGTAATAATGTATATATTGTATTTGAGGCTTCGATTTCGGAGATTACTTCCTCACCATCGACTGTACTTGAGCTTCTACATATTTAGACAAATGTGTGTCATGACTATATTTGGTGGGTTAACTATTAATACATGTTAGGCGTAACATCCTCTCAACCTAACAGGTTGTCGCTCTAAAAATAAAAATAAAAAAAAAAAAAGGAAAGAAAGACCTCAGATAATCGAGGGTTAAATGTGTTCATTGGTAATAGAATTTATTCTGAATATCTGTTTCAGCCAAGAGGTCGTCCATCAAATAAAAAGGATCCTTTGAATCGTAATTTATTAGAATTTTTTCGAATGACTTACCATCAGGCCAAAGGCCGAAACAAGCATAATTTCACTGATGAAGAATACTCCCGGTTGAATAATTCTACAAATATGTGGAGTCAACTTTTAAACGTGCAATTTATTCCAAATAAATTTTCTGAATCATCAACTGACAATGGGTAAAGTATTATTTTTTTTTCTCAAAAATAATAAAAACTATACAAGAGCCATATCAAATTATTATATATTTTTTATTTAATGTTAAAAGGGCTTTCATCCCCTCAGAATTCAAATCTCAATCCCTACATTATTATACCATAGGTCAAGAGAATTATCTGTCAAAAGATAGCCAATAGCCCCTATTGCAATTTGGCACTAGGGTTCGATTACCGAGGCGATAAAAGACGCCATTTTGATAATAAATCAAAACTATCTAATATAATCCTTGATACAGCCCTTATATAGCCAGTCTGTTTACTTTCTATTCTTTCTTTCTTAAATGAACATCAGACTCGTTCTTCGTTTCCTAACACGTCTAAAGTGAATAAAAAACAAAATGTTTTGATCATTATCACAAGTTTGTAAAAAATCTTTTCTCAAATTTTATAATTTAACCTGACCAGGACCTTTCCTATCAAGGCTGCTCGGAATAATGTTAAAGTATCTGCAAAACCTGAAATCAAATCTAAAACTCTAAGTACATTTGCATTAATTATAGCTCGTAAAAGTCGAGGAACATCAAATCGGGCGTTATGCGCAACTAAAAGACATTTATTTTTTCCATTGAATAAATTAAATAAAAATTGTTTAAAAGATTCTAATACCCCGAAAATTTTGTGGGTTTCAACTTCTTGTCTCTGTGGAATAAATTTCCATGTTTGTGTTGAATTTGAGTAACGACGCTCGCTGACGTCGAAATTTGTGTCTTGGTCTGTATATAAACATTAAAAATTCGGCAATCACAGATAGCCGCAATTTGTAGAATATGAGCATCTGATGCGAATCCAGTAGTTTCGATATCAATTTATATTGACAACACTTGTTTCATCTTCCAATATAATTTTATTATTAATATTGATACTATCACAGTCTTTACCTACGTAATTATTTAATATTTCATTATTCGTGTCCATGATTAATAATTAAAGGAATCGTAGGGAGTTGGACAAGACTTTAAATTAAATTAAATACAAGTTTTGATTAAATATGCCATACGTTTCGTTGCTGTCTTGCAACTTCTTCAGTGGCTCATTTATTAAACTTATTTGTCAGGATTTTTTACTACGAGAAAAAACATTTCAAACAGAATTCCTTTTTTTTTTCTATCTTTTTTCTATCACAATGAATGAATTGTGATAGAAAAAGGAATAGTGTTTGAAATGTTTTTTCTCGTAGTAAAAAATCCTGACAAATAAGTTTAATAAATGAGCCACTGAAGAAGTTGCAAAACAGCAACGAAACGTATGGCATATTTAATCAAAACTTGTATTTAATTTAATTTAAAGTCTTGTCCAACTCCCTACGATTCCTTTAGTAATTATTTAATTTATTAATTCCGTAATTACTTTGATTAGTATTACCTTCACGCTTTTCAGTATTTTTTCTTAAAAGCTATTTTTTTTAAATTCAATTCTTCTTAATTGTTTTGCTTTCGACAAGCTTAATATTAATATTTTTTCTCGTTTTAAATCGCTACGTTTAACGAACTCAAATGTGCGAAATCCAATTGGAATATTAAATTTTTTTTAAATATTTAAAATACTTTTTCACCGTCATTCTTAACACAAACATCTTCAGTTACTCTAATATACTAGAAATCTCCAAAATAAGTTGAAAGTTTTTCAAAACATTAGAACGATAAACAATCGACAGGTGTCAGAAGAATGCAATGATGCCAGATCCGAGAAACGACGCAGTGAAATTATTTTTGCCTTACTGCGCATGTGAGAGTAGGGGAAAGAGCGAACTGCATCTGAGCTATATTAGGGAACGTTCTTAACCATTGTATAGTACATTGGATTTTTGAAGTTTCGATCATCATTGGTAACCATTGCTGAAGACATGGAGGAATCGATTTAAAATCAAAAATAACCATCGATTCTTATCTAATACTAGAGGAACAACCTTATTGCATTCCATTTTTTATGGTTTGACCATTAATGGTAACCTCTACTGAAAACATGGAAGAAATCAAACTCAAAATCAAAAAGGCTAAATTCTTTTTTGGTAAACAACTCAACTGAGGGGAATTATAAGGGTCAGTGGGATGGATGGGGAATAGAGGAGCCTAGCAAGAGACCCGCCTCCCATCGGGTCAAATTGGAATCTAAAGAACCGAAAAATAGGGGTCGAAACGTTGTTAATTTCTGTTTAGTTTATCTAGTTAAAATGAGTAATCTAAATGGTTTCAGCCAAAACATCTTTTCTGATATTCATTTATTTTTCAAGTCATTCTGAAATTCGTGCGAATGAGAAAGCAGATGCAATGGCCAAAAATGCTAGCATAAATTTTCCAACAAAAGCAATCCCAGTGAACGATATAATGACTACAATTAAAATGAATAATAATAAAGAATGGCAAAAACAATGGATAGAACTTCAAGAGTTAAAGGTTTCAACCTTTATTTGTTGAGAAGTAAGGTTGGCAGAATTCCATGGTATCATGAAATAATTGAACCTAGAATATTTTATTCTACTATAAATAGAATGAGACTAAACCATGCTCTGAATCCGGCTCATCTTTTTAAAATAGGACTGTATGAAGAGGGAGTGTTCATGTCATGGTATATCATGGGGATGTCTCATATGATATTTAGTTGTCCAAAATTTAAATTTAGAGACAAATTAGAGGGTGAATTGATTGCCAACGATGTGCAAAGGTGCAAAGGCCATGGAATTTGGCGCATCTTTTGTCTTTCGAGAGAGCGGATATATACAAATAATTGATTAGGTTTATCCTAGCAAATAAGATCAAGCTATAGTACAATTGACAACTACATATATAGTTATTATACCTAATTTATATTTGGCTGTGAAAATTTTATTATTTGTGACATTTTTTTCATTATTTTATTGTTTTATTTATTTATTAATTATTTATTGTTTTATTTATTTATTGTTTATTTTTATTCATTATTTATTATTTTCATTATGACATTATTTCATTATCTGTGATACTATTTAATTGTTTGTAATTATTTATTTATTTATTGTGCATTTGATTGTACACAATTTTATAATTGTTATGCCTAATTTATATTTGGCTGTGAAAATTTTATTATCTGTGACATTTCTTCTGCTTCATTTTGTTGTTGATTGTTTGATTATTATTGTTTATCGATTGCACATAGTTAGACTCATATGGTAGACTGGCCAATAGAATTAATTCCGAGGCCATTAAGAGGAGAAAAAAAATATTTTTCAATGATTCGTTTGTTTTTTTATTATTAATTATTATAAAATATTTTTTTATAGTTTGGACGAGTATTTGTGGAAAACCTGTGCGGATACCAGTGCAAGTCGCGTGGATGGCGCCAATCGGATCCATTTTGCTCCACCTACCCTCTCGAGCTTGGTCGGTTTGCGGACCCTGCTGCTCAGCCAACGGACCTTTTGCCACAATTTCGTGCCTACTGAATTCTCTTCCACTCAGATGTCCAATGCGGCGATTCAAGCTAAAGAACGTTTCATGCGACGGATGCTGATCATCTTTCTTGGGCCATTCTTTCTGTCGAAATCATACACGAATCTTAATATCCAAAATAAAGAACAAACGCCCGCAATTGAATTTCCCGTTGAGACAACAACAGTGGCCGAAACTGAAAGGGAAGATCAAAAGAAAATGAAAAAACGCCCGGGGAAAAAACGTCCGGTTCCGATGGCCGCTTTAGAGGCGAGGCGGCTTAAATTTCAAAAGAAACCAGAAGAAACGACTTCCTCCGAGCTGGACGAAATTCAACCCCCGAAAAGAAAGTATAATAAAACAGGGAAATATAAAAAAAAAAAATACCGATTGATGATACCACAGAGATAAGAAGAAGTTGCAGGAATTCATCTAAAAATAATGACGATTAATTTAAATTTTATTATAGTGTCAAAGAACAAAAGAACAAAAAAAAATTACAAAAATGTAATTATATTTTAATTTCCGTTAATTTTTATTTTCACATTTATTTTTTTAAAAATAAAATATTTTCTAATCTTTTCATCAAATTTTACATAAGTAATTTGGAAAATATAAAAATTTAAACTATAGGTTGAAATTAAAAAATAACTCAAATATCAAATGTATAAATTAATATAATATAAAATGTATAAATATATAAGTATTTTTAATAACTATTAAAAATTAAAAATTTTATTTTTTCATATGAAATATCAAAAATACATTTTCATTCATGTTTAAATAAAAGTACCTGGCCACCGAGCGATGCTGCTTTTTGCTTAAGTTAAAAGCTATATTTAATCCCCGGACCCCCACCTCCTGCACTCCTCCACCCCACATCCGCCTCCACCTATACCCACACCTCACCCCCGAACCCTCCGCCACTGCACACCCCACATCTACCCCAACCGTCAGCTCACTTTTAATATATATAATAATATTTGTAACTAACGTTTGAGGGCTTTAAAATTAAAAAACCAATTAATAATTAAAAGGAAATTTAATAAAAATGTAAATATACATTTTTCTCGAGACAACCACCTGTGAATAATTATTTCAATTAACAAAAAACCCATCAAGAACAACTTATCCGTAGATGAGACCGTGACAGATCGAATCGTCAACACAAAACCCTCCTAACCCGTGAATTTCACCCAAATCGTTAGAGTCGTTTTCGAGAACCCGATTAGATATATATACTATATATATATGCTCGTTTAATATAATAAGATGAAATTTCAAGAGTGAAATCATACTTTTATTTGAATCCACTTTTCTTCTAATTTCTAATTTCATTTAATGAAAATCGTATTTAGTGCCCCTAATATATTTATTTTAATAAAATGGCAAAGCGGCCTGTTTCAAAGGCAAATTGGAAAAATAATTTTATTTTTTATTTAAACTTTTGTATTAGGCAGTCGTAGATTGACCTTTACATGTTTCGAGATCATTTATCGCAGCTCTTCATCAGCGCACGCCCATCATGTCTTAATCTGTAATAAATTTAAATGGCTTGGTGTTTACTGGATATGTTAATTTTTAAAGGAGGATGAATAAAATTCAATTGCTTCTTTCCAGTAATTTTTTTATTAATTGAAATATTCTAATTTTATTGAGGCGAGTGTGGGTCGGTGGCTAGAGTGTCGGGTCCATGACTCGAAGTAAGCTGGTTCGAGACTGAATCTCGGCAGATCAAATATTTGCAGTCGCCTCCTCTAGGAAATCAATGGCAACCTACCAAGAGTATAATTGCCTAGTAACCTCTCCAAAACTAGCCGTTCGGAACCGGCATTAAAAAGTAGGTCCCGTATATCTGTGTAAAAACAGCTAAACACACTCAGCACAAGGTATATGTGGAGAGGAGCCAAAACGTCAGGGAGACCTGATATGGCACTTAAAAGAAGAAGATTCTAATTTTCGATAATTTCAGACTTCGTTAAAATATTGAATGCTAAAAAATATAATTGAAAAGTTTTTATTTTGCCGAGAGTAGCAGAGTTGTTGATTCATAAAGAGAAACAAAGAGGTTGTCCTCTGCTTGATGCAAATAAACATACACACATATATATCAAAAATATATATCTGTATATATATTATTTATTTGTTTGAGACTACAGTTTCGAAGACTTGGCCTTCATCATCAGTCTTTTCCTAATTATAAATATTATTTTTCATCGGGTCAGTATCGCATGGATTTTGAAAATTGTTTTTGATCTTTACTTAGTTAAAATTTTAACTGGCTCTCGGCTAAGTAATACTGACCTCATGAAAAATAATATTTATAATCAAAAAAAAAACTGATGATGACGGCCAAGTCTTCGAAACTATAGTCTCAAACAAATAAATAATATATATACAGATATAAATATATTTTTGATATATATGTGTGTATGTTTGTTTACATCAAGCAGAGGACAACCTCTTTGTTTCTCTTTATGTTAAAAAATATGGTTGTCATCTTATACTGTGAGATTGTATATATATGTATGTATTGTCAAGCTTTTTTCGTTGATTTGTGCAAGCTGATGGCGTCAGTTGATTGCTGAGATACTGGTTTCCACTGTGGAAGATCTCTAGTGCTCTCGAAATATTTGGATTAACCACTTGAATCAATAAAAAATGACTGGAAAGAAACAATTGAATTTTTTTCATCCACCTTTAAAAATCTTATTATTTTATTGAAAAAAAATGATTGAAATCATTTCTTGATGGTAATAAGTTTTTTAAACATATCTAAGTCATAAAAACACGCACAGTTAATCTACAGCGGACGTGTTACATTTGTATCATTATTGAGGCAACCAGTATATTCAACAGAACAATTACAATTAGTATATTTTATTCTGCCTTCCTATTTATAATATAACATTTGTGCCCATAATTATGAAAGTGGTCTAAGTCAAGGGTCGGCAACCTTTTTCGGACGGCGGGCCATTTTCAAAATAAAATTTTTTATGCGGGCCGCACATTCAAATGTAACTTAAATAGTGCTTTTATATCATATACGAGTATAAATATTATTAAAAATAAATATAGAAAAAAATTTATTTTTTATTGTCATGCTATAATAAACAATAATGTCGGAGAACAAAAATTTTACAATTCTTAAAAGGAAAAAAAAAGAAAATACAATTCCAATTACATATGTATAAATATGTAA
This sequence comes from Forficula auricularia, assembly GCA_024734495.1. Classification (NCBI taxonomy): domain Eukaryota; kingdom Metazoa; phylum Arthropoda; class Insecta; order Dermaptera; family Forficulidae; genus Forficula; species Forficula auricularia. The sequence continues at coordinate 23,343,079 of JALMQS010000153.1, read as the reverse complement.
ATATAAAATATATAAATATGTAATTATAAAATATATAAAATATTAAGGAAAATAGTTTATCTTCCATTTTATTCATTCATTAAAATTCAATGCGATTTTTGTTCTTGAATATTGTTTGATAATTCATTTAAGTCCGGTTGTGTTTGGGATACTGAGATCCCCTCAACAAGTTTTGTAAATTTTCATCCGTCAACCTCGTTCTATATTTTGATTTTATGAAATTCATTCTTGAAAATGTTTGTTTGTTCGCATAAATAGGTGCTTGAAAAAATACAAATCATTGATTTTGCAAAATTTCTTAAATTGGGAAATTTGTTTTCTGGTAGATTTAAATAAAATTGAAATAAATTATTTTTTATATACATTGTTAGATTGCAAATAAATTAACTCTAGTTCTAAATTGTCAGGTGCTTTTAGAATATAAAATTTTAAAGGATTTTCAAATATTTCGGCACGCTCACGCTCTAAGTTTGCTGATTTTTCCTAAAATTATATTGGTGCTTTGGCGTTCCTCGCAAAAAGTTGCAAAGGGCCGCAGGTTGCCGACCCCTGGTCTAAGTCATTGATTGTTAGTTTCGAGATATTTAAAGTTTTATAAAATAAACAATTCTGTATAATGAGACAACTAGAAATCCACTTAACGGTTCAATTTTATGCGATTTTTCAAAACCGACATCCTATTACTGTACTTTTTAAATAGATGGAACATAAAATATGAAAACAACTAATTTATTAATTTTTTGACTTAGACCACTTTCATAATTATCGGCACATTTATCATCCACACATCACTGAACTAGTAAAGTTTAAATAATTAAAATTTATTTATTTATCCAGCAGACAAGTGTAGAGTGTGGATATCTTTAATACATCAAGTTTATAATTGATTGAGTTGTTAAGCTCAATTTCTATATAAATACATTGTATTTCCATTTCCATGGACCCTCTCAGTGTCCACTATTGTTGCACCCTCAAAGTCCATTAACTGTCCATAGCAGTCAATAGAGATGTGCAAATTAGTTTATTAAAAGTATTTAAATTCTAAATTCAAATGCTTGATTATTTTTTTTGTTTTAAATACAAATACAAAATGGTTTTAAATAAAAGTATTTAAATATAAAATGTAAAATAAGTATTTTCAAAATACCCTATGAAAAAAGTATTTTTTCCTTCTTTTTTTCGAAATAACTCAAAAACAGCTGAAACTATTTTGATTAAGAAAATTGAGCGAAACCCTGGCATTTCGGTCTACAAAAAAGCCCTAATAATTGAACATCGAAAAAATTATATTTTTCGAGATAATAATTGTTTTGTCAAAATGTCTGTTAGTTAGTTAGTCTGTCTGTTACCAAATTTTTGTGGACGAGCTAGCTCAAAAACTAGTTTGAATAGCAAAACCAAATTTCACACGTAGTTTTGGTCATTGAGATTAAGACCTGATTGGATTTTGGTGCACATCGACCCGAAATTAAGGGGGGCGAAGGGGAGGGGGGGGGTTAAAATTGAAAATCTAGGCCATTTGAGCAAACTCAACCAAATTTTGTATACATAATCAGTGGGACCCCAGAAGTCTTAAAATGCAAAAACTAACCGCCCAAAATAGGGGTGGGGGGAGGTCAAAAAATGAATATCTAGCCTCTCGTACCCAACTCAACCAAATTTTGTATACAATAATCAGTGGGACCCCAGAAGTCTCAAAATGCAAAAACCCACCTCCTCCCTACATGATTATAAATAATTTTATTAAATATAAGTGAGGGGCCAGGTTGTCAGGTTGTATGGTAAAGTCAAGTGGATGGCCACATCAGAACACGTCAGCTTATTTACATTTCGATATATGTTCTAGAATTCTAACGTATTGTCTTCGTCTTTTAAATATTGTAGTATTGACATTTTGAATACAATTTTTCAAATTAGTCAAAGATCACCAAACAAAGATCGATAACGGTTGAATTTTTATGAATTAAAAAAATTTAACAAAACCATTATGTATTTTACAAATACTAAATATTTATATTAAATTATTTCAAATAAAATATAAAATGCATTTTGAAAAAAGTATTTCAAATGCAAATTAAAAATAGGTATTTTGTATTTGCATTTCAAATATGTGTATTTTAAATAAATCACATAATAGTAATCAACTGCATGCAGTATTTACAAAATACTAAGATACTAAAAGAATGTATCTACCATAAAAATACAAGATACAAAATAAAAATTAAAAGATATAAGATGAAAATACGTATTTTGTATCTTGTATCTGTATTATTTCAAATAGTTGTATCTAAAATAAGTAACATCTGTGCATTTTTGTACCAGAAAGATCTTTCAATGAGCTTCTATTCTCGCCTTATCGTGTCTGGGAAAAAAAAATGAATATTTTCAAATGAATCCAAATGAAGCCATTTAGTGAAAAATAAAATGTCTTTTAATTACAGTTGGTAAGTACACTGGTATGATTGAGGATGGCTATCCAGGAGATTCCCTCCATGTCCGGCGGCGAGGCGCACTCGGCAATGCACAAGGCAACATTTTTGATCATCCATTTGACGTTGATTAGTGTTTCGCATTCGCACTCTAACGGGTTGTCCCACAAGAACAGCGAGTCCACAGTCGCCTTCGAGTCAAATACATTGTAATTCAATTTCTTAAGACGGTTGTTTCTTAAATTTAAAACCGAAAGCGATTTCATGGATCGGAACGCGTTTGGCGAAACCGTCTCCAATTTATTGTTGTTGATATGAAGAGCTTTCAAACCGATTTTCTTCTCCGAAAAGAGATTATCAATGCTCGTCAGGTTGTTAAACGACAACCACAGGTGTTTGAGATTTTTAAGTCCGGTTAGACCTTTCTGTGGAAGCTTTTCGATTCTGTTTTTACTTAAATCCAAATGCTCTAATTTGTTGGCACCGAGAAAGGTCTTTGCGGTAAGATTTCTGATTAGGTTTTTGGAGAGCATAAGCGCCGTCAATGCCGGCAGAGGAGCCGAGAAATCGACCTGACCAATGGAGCAGTTTTCTGCCGAAAGATAATCCAGGCTGACCATACCGGAGAGCTCCTCGCTGAGCAGCTTGTGTAGCGGATTGAAGTTGAGAACCAGAGTGGCCACCGATTCATACCCAGAGGAGAAATTTGCCCGTGTCAGATTATTGGCTGCCAGGTTGAGCGTTTTCACACTCGAAGTGACCAGGAAGTTGGCTGGCATGGCCAGAAGATGATTGTGGCTCAGATCCAATGTATCCATGTCCGAAACGTTGACAAAAATCTGCACAGGCAAACTACTGAGAAAGTTGTTCGAAAAGTCGACAAAGCGAAGACAGGGGTTATTAACGTACGAGTATCCCTCAAGGGATTTCAGGGATTTGCCAGAAAGATCGACGGCCGTGTTGTGCTTCGAACATTGGTCCTTGGCGAAAATTACATGAATACTCACAAGAAGGAAACTCAAGATGCGAAGTCGCGACATTTCTTGATATTTCTAGGTCAAAAAAAAAATGATATATAAATTCAATCAATTGTCTCTAGAACAGAGGTCCCCAACCGTGTTGATACATTCTAGAACAGGGATGTCCAACCCGCGGGCCTCTTGCCGCCTAGCGCTAAGATGAATGCGGCCCGACACAAAATCGTAAATTTCTTAAAAACTTTGAAATTTTTATAATACTTTTTATTAAAATTTTTTTTCATAAAATGCCGTTGGTCTTTAAAAATATCCAATTTAAATGTGTGTTTTCATATTTAAATTCATAGTACCTGGAGCCACCGAGCAATGCTCGGTAACTTTTTGCTTCGGTTAAAAGCTATATATTAATATTATTTTTAATTTAAAATTCCGATAAAAATACAAATATATATAGTACACGCCCCCAGGACCCCCCACCCGACCCCGATACCCCGCACTTCGCCCCAGCTGGACCCCTCACTGCACCCCTCACCCAGTTTTTGCATTTCTAGCCTTCTAGTGGCTCACAGATTATGTGTATGTAGGTATATAAAAAATTCCGTATAATTATTTATTTTAATTAAATAACAATTTATCGAGTTTTATAATTAATTAAAATGGCAAATTCTAATATATAATAATATTTCTTATTAACTGTTTGTGGGATTTAAAACTCGATTTAAAATCAATTAAATTGCTTACTTTTAATATATACCAGTATATATAATATTTGTAATGATCTTTTTGTGGGAATTAAAATTAAAAAAACAATTAATAAATAAAAAATAATTGGAAAAAATGTAAATAAACTTTTTTTTAAACATTTTCATCACTCAATAATTACTTTACCATAATTAAGAAAAGATCAATTAAGATGAATTTTGTCGAGGTCCAGACCTAGCCAGATCGCTTTCTCATCCTCAAAACTTGTTAGTAGAGTTAGTTTCATCAAAATCGGATGAGCCGTTGTCAAAATAAAAAAAATATACAGATATATAAATATATATACAATTTTTGCTCGTTTAATAAGAGTACCATAGATAAATAGATTATACACAGTTTAATTTTCATTTTCGTCAATACATGGATACCGACAGCATAATCGAAATAACATTATCATACGATATATATATATATATATATGTGTGTGTATTATATCAATATTTTAACTATTACCTATATTATTATTTCATTATTATACTTGAAGAGATTTAAGTAGTTTTAATTGTTGAATTTATTTTTCCAGAACTTATTTTCTGTAGATTTTATCTTGAAATTTCAAGGGTTGCTAATCTTCTAAATGACTATTATTTATATTTTTAATTCATCATACAGTTTCGCTCACTACTACTAGACCATTCTCAGTAGTAAATGTCGAGCTAGTTTCTAGAGATTGTCAATATGTATAAACATCTCATATTTCATTTGTTTTCAAAGATATATATTCATACATAGACATTCTTTCTTTTATTTTATTATCTCAACCAAAACATTCTGTGAAAAAACAGGCCAAGTTCGAAAAAGTAGTGAAATCTAGGAGGGGCAGCCAAGTTAAATACGCCAAGAATAATTAAGTTGAGAAAATAGTAGATATCTCAACTTAATTATTCATGGCGAATTTAACTTGGCTGCCCCTCCTAGATTTCACTACTTTTTCGAACTTGGCCTGTTTTTTCACAGAATGTTTTGGTTGAGATTTCTCTTCTTTTTGTAAGCTATGAGGAAGCCCGTTGGTCCAAAGAAGTAGAATTTTTATTTTTGACCCTCCCCCCCATTTTGTGTGGTTCTAGCCTTCTAGGAGCCCACAGAATATGTATATAAAATTTGATTAAGTTTGGTCCAATGGGATAGAATTTTCATTTTTGACCCTCCCCCCCCCCATTTTGAAGGGGTTGAAAGATAGAAAGTTTGGATTTTTAGAATTTTTCCTTTGTTTGTGTCCCGAACTCTACTAGCAGGAATGATTGGAAGTACCCTATAGGTTTTGACGAGGCGTGAACCGTGATTTGAATTAGGTGTACACATCTTTGGAATTATGTGGAATTATTTTGGAATTTGCTCCATAATCTATTGTCTTCTACTTGAAAATGAAAGTGGAAGTGGAAGTAGGTGTACCCGATATTAGGTCGCGGTTCACCCCTCGGATTTTGATGACCTGTCAGTGAGTGAGTGAGTGCCAAACTTAGCTATTTTCTCAGGTCCATATCTCAGAATCCATTTAAGCTATATTATTGAAATTTGGGTTTCTCTTCAAGATGGATTACATAATTACATGTGTATAATTTCATCTCTGTATCTCAAATGGATTCCTGTGCGCTTTGATAATATCTTGTTTTTTTTTCTGTCTATTAGGTAATAATAACAATAAAAGAATGCGATTGTTTGATTATTATTATTTTCTTTGTCTCTTGTTTACTTTTGGCTTCCAAAAATGATATATTAGCCATTCTCTGATATTTGTCAAAACGGATATCATTATTGTTTGTTTTTGCTTAAAAACCATTGTTAGAATCAGTATATTTTATGTGCGGCCCGAGACATTTTTTTTCAAATGTGGCCCAATGATGCCAAAAAGCTGGACACCCCTGTTTTAGTTTTTTAATGAGTTAATTTTCATTAAGTATTTATAGATTTTTCATTTAAGGTAGTTCTTTCGCGACAATCCACAAAAAAGTTTTAGCCTCGTAACCACTCTATAAATATGAACGGAACGTTTTAGTCCTAAAATTTTAGGTTATGTTTTTTAACGTGACTGTACTTTTCACACTACTATATCCTCTTTATGAATGGATCGTTTCCAAGCGATTGATCTTATATCCCCTCCACTAAAAATAATCGCCCAAATATGTTTTTTTTTATTTTTTATCAAAACTACTAGGTAAATAATTTCAATTTCTTTTTAAGTTACTACGAAAATATTATTCTAACAAATATTAGTTTTTCACCAAGATGATGAAAGTCCTTCAATGAAAAAAAAAATAATAAAATAATGATCATTTACCCACTCTTTCCCAATCTACCAAATGTAAAAATTTCATTTTTAATTGCAATTATTTCATGTTTGGTGTGGTAAATCGTCTTCAAATTTTAACAGTGTGTTTATTATGCTTTTAATGACTTATATTCCAAGTTTCGAAGACTTCTTGAATTTTTGCATTTGTGAAAGAACTACCTTAAATTAAATTTTTTAAGAATAAATAAATAGTAAAAAAAAAATGATAAATCTTTAAACAGCAATACTTACAGATAATATGTTAATTTTCTAAACAAAAATAATTAAATTAGCAAATATTGAGATAAAATAAAACTTGGGATAAATTATTAAGAGAGCTCGCCATTGACTCTGGATGGAATTGTGAATAAATACATAGACTTTGATAATGACGTAAAAGATGGATTTTGTTATTCTATTAATTTAATTTGATTATCTCATTTGATCATTATATAGAGAAAAAAAAATTGTATTTATACAATCGACAGCAAAAAACCTGACACTTGATAATAATAAAAATATATGGCCAAATGCGGTTCTGTCATGCTTTTCAAGTTCTCTCAAACTAGAAAAGATATAGATATGGGTTTAGTTCAGAAAGCTTAAGCATTAAAATACGAAAAAAATAAGCTGACGTGTTTTGATGTGGCCATCCACTTGGAGTTTACCATACAACCTGGCCCCTCATATATTTAATATTTAATAAAGTTATTTATAATCATGTAGGGGAGGGGGTTAGTTTTGCATTTTTAGGCGCCTGGGGGCCTACTGATTATGTATACAAAATTTGGTTGAGTTTGGTACAAGAGCCTATATTTTCATTCTTTGATCCTACCCCCCCCCCTCCTCATTTTGGCCGGTTAGTTTTTGCATTTTTTAGATTACTGTGGGCCCAGTGATTAAGAATACAAAATTTGGTTGAGTTTGGTAAATGGCCAAGATTTTCATTTTTTGAGCCTACACCCCCCCCCCCATTTTGGGCGGTTAGTTTTTGCATTTTTAGACTTCAGGAGTCACACCGATTAAGTATACAAAATTTCGTTGAGTTTGGTACAAGGGCCTAGATTTTCATTTTTGACCCCCCCCCCCCATTTTGGGCGGTTAGTTTTTGCATTTTAAGACTTCTGGGGTCCCACTGATTATGTATACAAAATTTGGTTGAGTTTGCTCAAATGGCCTAGATTTTTAATTTTTAACCCCCTCCACCCCCTCAATTTTGGGTCGATATGCACCAAAATCTAATCAGCTCTTCAGACCCTTCTCTCTGCTCCGTGATTAGGTCGGGGTACATGGGGGGGACAACATCAATTTCCCACGAAGGCTCGCAATCAGACCCCATCAAGACCGGAAGGGGCGTGAGGCAGGGGGATCCTCTCTCTCCCTTTCTTTTTAACTTGGCGGCAAAACATGTATTAGACCAGTTATCCCCGGACATTGGTTATGATCTCGGAGGGGTACGCATTGGGTCTCTTTCCTTTGCGGACGACGTCGTTCTTGTAACGGCGTCGGGGCGTGGAATGAGGTCTCAGCTTCGCTCCTTTGAATCCGCTGCCGCTGCGCTGGGGATGCGTATAAATGCCGCCAAGTCTGTTGTGCTCTCGCTGGTGCCCGCGGGGAAGGACAGGAAAATCCGTGTCTGTACAGACTTCGACTTCAGGGTGGATGGTGGACGCCTGACTCCCTTGGGGGTGGGCGACTCCTTTCCCTATCTTGGAGTCCGCCTCGACAGCTCGGGCATTGTCACCTCGGGGTGGTCGGTGGGACCACTGCTGGAGAGGGTGAGGGCTGCTCCACTAAAGGCCTCACAGAAGCTGGAGATAGTGCGAAACCATATAATACCCTCATCTATTCACCCTCTCGTTCTCGGAGGGAGTTCAGTCGGTCAATTGTCAGCGGCCGACAGAAAGATTCGATCTTTTGTAAGATCGATCTTAAAACTCCCCCGTGACACCCCTTTGGGTTATTTCCACTCCAAAATTAGGGATGGCGGGCTCGGGCTGCAATCCCTGGGTTCTTTTATACCTCTCCTGGTGCACAATAGGCTTAACAAAATGCGAACATCAGATTACCCAGCTGCCAGGGTGGCAGCTGAGTCTCACACGTGCACCAGGAGATTGGCATGGGCAGAACGAGTCCTCCGTAAGTTCGGCGGGGTGGAGGGGGTTGGTGAGTACTGGCGCGAGAACTTACATAGCAGCGTCGACGGGAGGGATCTGGAGATGTGCGCGGGGCAAAGCCCTCATATAATTTTATGATGCACCCGGACCCGATTAAGAACAATATCTTTATTGAACTATGTAGACTTAGGTCGGGGTCTCTTCCTTCGGCCGTTAGAACAAGTAGGGGAAGGCGGCCGGAGGGTCCACCCATGTGTAGGGCCGGGTGTAGAAAAACTGAGACGACAGGGCATATTCTCCAGTCGTGTGGGAGGACGCACGATGGAAGGCTCAGGAGGCATGATGCGGTAGTGAGACGTCTGGCTGATGAACTTATTAAAAAGGGAATGCGGGTCGAGCTCGAATATTTATATCAGAGCTCGGCCGGGAACAGGAAGCCAGACATCGTAGCGAAGGACGGGTCGGGGACGGTGTGGGTTCTGGATGTTCAGATAGTGTCAGCGCTCCTCGGACTGGGGGTTGCCCACAGAAACAAAATCAATTATTATAAGGGCAACTCCAGTCTGGTGAGCAACATTGCGGCAAGGTTTGGGGTGGGCTCGGGTTCTGTGAGAGTTGAAGCCATCACACTCTCGTGGAAGGGAGTGTGGTGGCATAAAGCGGTGCCTCCCCTTGTCGCCCTGGGAATTTCTCAGAGAACTTTATACGATATGACCTTCAGGGCGATGAGGGGTTCATTAATGAATTTTTACAGCTTCAACAGGAGAACTTATAGGGAAATCGCCATCCGCTAGAAATTGTATATAAAAAAGAAAAAAAAAGAAATTTTTTTTGTAAATATATTATGTTAATATACCTATAATCATGTAAATAATCCTGTAATTAAATTCACCCGATAATGTAAATATTTCTTGTTAGTGGAGGCCCCCACCTGCGTGGCCCAATAAACGAAAAATCAATGGACCAAAACTACGTGTTGAAATTTGGTTTCGATATTCCCACTAGTTTTTGAGCTAGCTCGTCCACAAAAATTTGGTAACGCACAGACTAACTAACTAAAAGACAACCAGACTAACAGACATTTTGACAAAATAATTATTATCTCGAAATATATTTTTTCGATATTCACCTACTAGGGCTTTTTTGTAGACCGAAACGCCATGGTTTCGCTCAATTTTTTTAATCAAAATAGTTTCAGCCGTTTTTGAGATATTTCAAAAAAAAAAAAGAAGGAAAAAAAAACACTTTTTTTCATGCACGATTACAATACATGACCGTACCCTGTATGGTAATAAAAATTTTTAAGAAAAAAATAAAAACCGACTTCAAAATTAAGTGCAACAAATATAAAAATACACTAAAAGGTATAAAATAATTATTATCTTATTTAGTTACAACTAAACGACGAAATATTAACACGAAATTACTTTTTAAAGTCGGTGCCAAACAAACTATACCTATAAGCGAGCGTACCCGCCAAACGTACTAAGTAAGATCCGTCGAGTGCGATTCATAAAAGGTATATATTTGGCACCAACTTCAAAAAGTAATTTCGTGTTAATATTTCGTCGTTTAGTTGTAACTAAATAAGATAATAATTATTTTATACCTTTTAGTGTATTTTTATATTTGTTGCACTTAATTTTTGAAGTCGGTTTTTATTTTTTTCTTAAAAATTTTATTTTTCTCTTTTTAGTGATGTTATTAATAGTGATTATATCATCAGAACTTGACCAAATTAATATGACACCATCCCTAAGACACCCCCTTTCGGATAAAAAAAGAACCATCGAAATCGGTTCATAAACAAAGAGAGTTAGGTCTAAACAAACCTAAACAAACCTAATAAAAAAAGGTCTAATACCTATGAAAAAAAATCGAAAAAAAAAATGGGACCAATCGGAAGCTAGACTGGACCCAATGCAAAAAAATTTTTCAAAATCGGTTGACAATTGGCGGAGATATGAGGTAACATAGGCACAAAAAAAAAAAAAAAAAAAAAAAATTCAATCGAATAGAGAACCTCCTCCTTTTTTGAAGTCGGTTAAAAAGTAACAACATATTTGGGTATTAGGGTGGAGTGAAAAAAATAAAATCAAAAATTTAAAACGGGCGTATGCGGACAAGTTGCCTAATACAAAGTCTATTTATAATACAAAATCTCAGCTAAATCAATTATATCTTAATGTGCCACTTCAAGTGTGTATTGCGCCGGCTCGTCAATCATCCATCCTACAGAAAATTTTACTCTTATCAAAATGAAAGAGCATAACATTACGCGTCGAATAATCTACTTAAGCTTAGCAAACAGGAAGTTGCTATTGAAGACATATGTATGGAGCATAGCCATGCGGGTGTGAAACCTGGACAATTGGAAAGCGGAGAGAAAGAGATTGGAGGCTTTCGAAATGTGGTACTTTGAAGAATGATGAATATCAAATGGATGGATAAAATTACAAATGAAGAAGTTCTTGGAAGAATCGGAGAAAGAAGAACCTTGTGGAAGAGTCTGAAGAAGAGAAGGGTCAGATGATGGGGCACACACTGAGACATGGGGGACTGCTTAGGGATATCTTGGAGGTGGGAAAAGGGGAAGGGGAAGAACCAGATTAGAATATTTCAACCAAATGGTGGGGATATGGGATGCCAGACATTTAGAGAGGTTAAACAGCTGGCGGGGGACAGAGTCGAGTGGAGACGGATTGTTGCATCAAACCAGTCTTAGGACTGTATACTCAATGATGATGAATCACACTTAAAAGTTAAAATTGCTTCAGCATTTAGCCACAATCGATCGTCAAAATAGGCAATTTTTACCAAAGTACCGAGTTATACGCATTAGGTGGTCACAAGAAACATCTATTAACGGCGCTGACCCCAGAATTGTTACCAATTGGCTAAAAAACGAGATTGCTTAATCATTCAGCAATTGGACAACGGTAATCCGTGCCGCAATAAGTTGAAGAAATTTCAGTTTTTCATTCATAAAATGAAAACCACTCATCTTAGAAACTTGATTCTTGTCTCGATTTTCTAAGAAATTTTGTTGACGAGTTTTACTTGAGCTACTTTTTTGTTAAAAACTTTTAAATTTGAATTTTATTGTTGTTGTAGAGTGTTGAGAATATTTCAGGAAAAAATTGCGGCAAAAATTACGTTCGTAAAGTACTTTTTTTCCGAAATGCCCTCAACACTCTAACAACAATAATATACATAAACGGAAACTTTGGATGATCACTGTGGATCCTTCCACGAGTCTCCATTAACTTATTTAAATTTGAAGATATCCAGCATTTTCCGAGAGGACATGATCCGAGACCTCATTGCAGCACGGACTACAGGCTTTGTCCAATTAAGATGAAACTTTTGTCAATCTCATTTTTTAGCCATTTGGCAACTATTATAGGGAGTCAGCACCAAAATTCGAAGAGTGGTTTCTTGTGATCGAACTTATGAGCATAATTCACTTTTCCGGCAAAGTTGGTAAAACTTCGTCTATCTTTTGACGATCAATTGTGGCTAAACGGCTGACCTGATTGGTAACTTGTCAGTGAGCTATTCAACGCGAAATGTCTATGCTCTTTCATTTTGGTAAGGTTAAAATTTTCTGTAGGACGCGTGGTTTTCGAGTTATAAGCTAAAAATCTGAAAAAAAAAAGTCCAAAATTTTCGTGGTGGCAAAGGGAAAAGCACCTTGGTGCTTCGTAGGCAGCTCAAAATTTTAGTACACATGATTACACTTATAGGTGGCAACTTTTCCCTCACCAGCTAACTCAATTGAGCAATTTTTTTTTTACTTTACATCCCAATGCGAAGCATGGGAGAAAGTATGTGGAATCGCTCCTCGCGGCAAAGCTGACTTCAAGGGTCCTCTCAGGTAAAGACTACGGAACCCGCGGGCCTCGATGCGAAGGTCACACATTGAAGTGGCTCAATGCGGGATTCTGAATTTTAGCACGTGACGGTTTTGCCAAAAATTACCTGGAATCTCGTCGAGAGGCCAAAAAGTGCCATTTTTTTTTGGAAGTGCGTGGGGATGGATGGATGGATGTGTGTGTGTGTGTGTTATCGTTTTTTTCGTCCACGATTTTTTCCACACCGTTGCGCTGATTGAAATGAAATTGAAAACCTACCATTAGTTTAGCAAAATGAAGCGTGATTAGTTTTTGGTACATATCGGTCCACAAACATTAGTACTTTATTTCAGTACTTTTAGTTTTTTCTAAATATCTTGAAAATGACTTAACCAATTTTGATGAAATTTAATATCCTAATTAAAGTACCTTGGGGACCACAAAAAGGTTAAATAAAGTTTAGTAAAATTATATTTTTAAATGTTTCTCCATGGTAAATAGTACTTTTTTAATTTTAAATTCTTTAAAATTTATTTCATTTGATCATTTAATATAGCTCATTTAACCTAACCGTGTTAAGAATGGTTAGGCTTCTCGCTGTGAAATGGTAAAAATTTGAAATTTACTAAATAACCATAGCAACCGCGTTGTTTCTTATCCGTTATCATTGCTGACGACATGGAGGAATCGACTTAAAATCAAAAATAGCTATTGATTCTCATCTAGTACTTGAGGAATAACCATTCTATATTGGATTTTTGACGTTTCGGTTTTATTGGTAACCATTGCTGAAGGCATGGAGGAATCGACTTAAAATCAAAAATAGCCATCGATTCTCATCTAATACTTGAGGAATAACAATTCTACATTGGATTTTTGACGTTTCGGTTATTATTGGTAACCATTGCTGAAGACATGGAGGAATCGACTTAAAATCAAAAATAACGATCGATTCTTATCTAATACTAGAGGAATAACCTTATTGCATTTCATTTTTGATGTTTTGACTATTAATGGCAACCTCTACTGAAAACGTGGAAGAATCGACTTAAAATCAAAAGACTAAATTCTTTTATGGTAAACAACTCAAGCTTGAAGGTTGTTTGCCCATAAAAATTTAGTCTTTTGATTTTTAAATGGTCGTTTTCGGTCGAGGTGTAGTCAATACGTCAAAATGAAATACTGTGCAGTCCTAGTATTAGATAAGAATCGATCGTTATTTTTGTTTTAAATCATTCCATAACACTAGGCAATGATTTACCAACCTGATATCGAAAACGTCAAAAACCAATGTGAAAATCATTCCTGAAATGATCGATATTAATATGGAAATTTTTAAGTCTCTCCATGTCTTCAGCAATAATTTTAATAATAACCGAAATATTAAAAATCAAATGGCAAGGCGGATATTCCTCGACTGTTAAATGAGAATCGATCATTATTTTTGAATTAAATGTCAACACCAGACGCTGCAAATTTGCAAGTGATATCTGATTTATATAAAGGAATAAACATATTAATATTTCAAATGAATTTGGATAAAGTTTAGCAACGATCCGTTGCAGTTTATTTTATTTTTGGGGGGGGGGGAGCTTTTTCGTTCCTCCTATTGGTATTTTCGTTCTATTTGCCCATTGCAAGTGGAGATATAGTCATTTTATGCTCTAAAATCTATAAGAAATATTTTTTTAGTGGAATTTTAAATTTAGGGTTATCGCCCTCTTTGGTGGATGAAGGGTTGATCAGAAAAAAGATTTCAGGTCATATTTACCTTTAGTGATTTGGAATTGTAAAATATAGCAGAAATGATTTTTTTAAGGAAATTTTAAATTAAGAGTAGTCACCCCTTTAGGGGATGAAGGGTTGATAAAAAACTTATTTCAGATAATATTCATAATTAGTGATTTGTAATTGCGGCTTAGAATCTACATAGTAGGAATAATTTTTTACTGAAATTTTAAAATAAGCGTATAGCTCACTCCCCTTAAGGCAGAGGTCGGTAAATCCGCAGCTCTCCAGTTCCATGAGCAAATATTAATAATTATATTATTTTATTTTCAAAACTCATAAAAAAATAGGAAAAAAGAGGGAAACCATTCACAGATGGTAAGTACATCAAAGATTGTTTCATACGTGGAGCTGAAGAACTGTTCCGTGATTTCAAAAACAAAACAAAAATCATGAAGAAAATCAAAGATTTGCCATTATATGCTAAAATTGGAAGACATTCAACTGACTTCTGCTTTATCACTTGCTATGGATCAGCCAGATTTAAGCAAACTTTCAAAAGGCATGTAAGGCCAATGCTCACATTGATGTAATTATCTATTATTCATAATTATAGTTATATTATTTGATTACTAATTTTATTATTCTAGCAGAGCTAGCTAAAATACTTTAATATGTTTTGTGCGAATGAATAAATATTATTTCGTATTTAAAGCTATTTATTTTAAATCAAAAATCAAATTTATATACCTAATTCTAATCAAATACCATAATATTGAAACAAAAATGTTAGTGGCTCTTTAAAAACTGGGAAATTTTGTAAATTGTAACTTTTGGCTCTTCCGTCTCAAAAGGTTGCCGACCCTTCCTTAAGGGATGAAGTGTCCACCCAATCTCTGAATCTCTTCTTATTTCCAAGATACAAGGGTCCACCGCGGACTACAGTGGTTGAACCTTTTTGTATAATTATAAAACAAATTCTATTCTATTGATTTCTTATGTGTCTTGTTATGGATACGATATCACATCTACATATAATTGACCTCATTAAAAAAAGTTCAACTATAAATAGATATTATTTCATTGAGGGAATTCTTAATGCGTGGCGGAAAGGGGGAAGGAACGAAGAAGTTGGCTAGGGTTTTTGTGAATGACAATTCATAAAAATTCATGGATTCCCTTTTGTTTTTTAAACTCTAAGAAAAAATGTTTTCACAAGAGTTTTTCCCAAGCAATTATAATTTTCAAAAATATACACATTATGTATCAAATTTTGAATAATTTTTTACTTTACCATAAAGGGAATGGTCAAGTATTGTAATCGTGCATGAAATAAGCTGACGTGTTCTGATGTGGCCATCCACTTGACTTTACCATACAACCTGGCCCCTCACTTATATTTAATATTTAATAAAATTATTTATAATCATGTAGGGGAAGGGGGTTAGTTTTTGCATTTTTAGATTATTGGGGGCCCACTGATTATGCATACAAAAGTTGGTTGAGTTTGGTACAAGGGCCTAGATTTTCATTTTTGACCCCCCTCCCCCATTTTGGAATGTTAGATTTTGCATTTTTGGACTTCTGGGGTATGTATACAAAATTTGGTTGGGGTTTGCTCAAATGGCCTAGATTTTTTAACCCCGCCTCCACTCCCCTTAATTTTGGGTCGATATGCACCAAAACTAAGCTCTTAATCTCAATGCACCAAAACTTCGTGTGAAATTTGGTTTTGATATAAACTCTAGTTTTTGAGCTAGCTCGTCCACAAAAATTTGGTAATGCACAGACTAACATACTAAGAGACATTTTGACAAAACAGTTAATCTCAAATAATATAATTTTTTTCGATGTTAACTTATTAGGGCTTTTTTGTAGACCGAAATGACATGGTTTAGTCCAATTTTTTTAATCAAAATAGTTTCAGCCGTTTTTGAGATATTTCGAAAAAAAGAAGCAAAAAAAAAACACTTTTTCTATGCACGATTACAATACTTGACCATACCCTGTATGGTAAAGTAAAAAAATGATAATATAGAAATGAGATTTATGCAAGATAAGTAAGTTGACAACAGACTCTGATGAATTGATGTGTAGGTATCTACATTAGATGAATGAAAACCGGCTTTCCGCATTTCACTGCATCTTCTAAATACAAGGCCGTTGAAATATTGTACAGTGGAAGGAAGATGACCTTCCAACTCAAAACAGGCTTCAAGTCCAACCCTTGACCACAAAGATTATTAAATTCTGCTAGACTAGAATGGAGATGCAAATCGTGATGGGCAAATCTCAAGCCTTCCTCCACTGTGTTAGTTTAATCGAGAGAAAAAAAGGTACAAATTGCTTAGTCTTATTATCTAATTCGCATTTAATATAAAAGCCGGAGGCAAAGCTTGGGGAAAAAAAGAAAAAATGAAATTACTGGCTCCATTGGAGTGGAAGGTGGACCGTGAAGAGTCATTAGAAATGTACTTAGTACAATTGCCCACGACCTTGGTATGTTTTAAGCATCCGATCTTAAAAGTTTAGCAGCATAAGTAGGTAAAATAAATAGTGATTCACATTTTTAACCGACTTCAAAAAAGGAGGAGGTTCTCAATTCGACTGAATTTTTTTTTTTTTTTGTGTCTATGTTACCTGATATCTTCGCCAATTGTGAACCGATTTTGATGATTTTTTTGCATTGGGTTCAGTCTAGTTTCCGATTGGTCCCGTTTTTTTCATTGGTATTGGACCTTTTTTTGCTATGTTTGTTCAGGCATAACTTCTTTGTTTATGAACCGATTTCGATGATTCTTTTTATATTGGAAAGAGGGTACCTTAGGGGTGGTCCCATATTAATTTAGTCAAGTTCTGATGATATGATCAATGACGAATTAACGTAAATATCCAATTCTTATGAGCAAATAATCGAAATTATAATAAATAAAATCTTTTATAAAAAAATCAATCTTAAAACGTTCATTTAAAACCCGCAAACGTTTCTAGAGAATTTCTATATTTATGAATTTAATTTTATTATCATTTTCTGATTCATTCGCCCGACCCTTTCTCTTACGAGATGCATGCAAGGTATTATATTAAGTCACTATTAATAACATCACTAAAAAGAGAAAAATAAAAATAATTTTTATAAAAAAAATAAAACCGACTTCAAAAAATTAAATGCAACAAATAAAATAATAAAACTCAAAAATAAAATAAAATACACTAAAAGGTATAAAATAATAATCTAATTTAGTTACAACTAAACGACGAAATATTTTACATGAAATCACTTTTTGAAGTCGGTGCTAAACAAACTATATAAGCGAGCGTACCCGCCAATCGTACTAAGTAAAATCCGTCGAGTTTGATTCATAAAATGTATATGTTTGGCACCGACTTCAAAAAGTGATTTCATGTAAATATTTCATTGTTTAGTTGTAACTAAATTAGATTATTATTTTATACCTTTTAGTGTATTTTATTTTATTTTTGAGTTTTTATTATTTTATTTGTTTTATTTAATTTTTTTGAAGTCGGTTTTATTTTTTTATGGGCTTTCTAGTTTCTGAACTTTCGGTTCAAAAATGCAGAAAATCAGAAAATTATAAACAATGAGCTGAAATTTGGCATCATTAATTGAAAAGATTTTGTTTTGCCGAGAGTAGCAGAGTTGTTGGTTCATAAGGATAAGTATTCATTGAGGTTGTCCTCTGCTTGTTGCAAATAAACATACCTATATATTAAATGAATATGAGTCTTCCCATGTTCTGATAAACGATCTCTCTCTCGTAAATGGGAAAGTATTTACCCAATTATGAACTATAAATGTCTTAATGACGTTCATCTATAACGGTAATCAAATAATTTGGACACATTTATCATCATTATTAGAGGCAAAGAAGACAAAAAGTGAAACATTCGATTGCAAACAGTTATAAACACTCATAAATATTTGAGAAAATGATTTTGGCAGGCCCGATTCTATAAATGGGCAAAATGGGCACATGGGTTTTGGGTCGTCGTAAGGGGGGCGCAAGAGAATAGAGAAGATGTGATCTCAAACAAGATAATTATCAGATGTCAAAAGTGAGGTAGAAAAAATTAAACGCCGATAATAGGTTAACACTCAGCAAACCAAAGTGTAATATTTATCTTTAAGATTATACTTGTAGAGCGACGTCAACAGAGTTGAAACCACTTTTTTACGGTTGCCGGTTGCCAGTGAGGAAAAATCCGATTTAGGTCCCAAAAGTCCGAAAAATGACATTCTACAAACGATAAAATGATACTTGAATCTTGTCAAGCATTATCCAGGGCATCCAGTTTTGTATGTGGTGACGATCTCCGTGATAGTGCGGTTGCTACAGTGATGTTCAAAGTGGGCCTTGTCTCATACAAGCCGGTTGCAAGATTATGAGTATGTTATTTGGCCGCGTCTTACTGCTATGGTTTTGTCTTCACGCTTTCAATGTTTATGTAATCCTACAGCATTTTTTACGCAGATTTCGAATTTCTATTTCTTTTTTAGTTTTGAAGCATTGGAAGGCGAGAATTAAATATTCAAATGAGCTACTTTTACACTGTTTCTTTTTTATAAAAGTTGACCTACAAAATAACTCCCCTGGTTTCCTCAGAAATTTTTGCGCACATATCTCCATTAGTATATGTACTTTCACCAACATTCATAATTTCCAGCTACAATCCGCTCTCTTGGGCAACAACGGACTAAATGTTCTCTAGATTTCAGATTTTACGCAAAAGCCTAGCCACGGGGGGGGGTTGATTTCTTGATCCTATATGTTTTTGGTGTTCTGAATCCGAATCTGAGGTTTGCTAACAAAATTTCGAAACGGAACATTGTCAAAAATACAAAAAAAAAAGGGGAAAAAATCAAAAAATCTCATTTTTAGGCGGTGTTTTGCTAATAACTTGAAAACTATCAACTTTCGTAAATAACCTTCCTTTTCAAAATTAAAGTTAATAAAATTTCCTACAAAGGACATGATCCGAATCATCAAAAGTGTCATGGAAAATGCTGGATATCTATAAATTTAAGATTTTTATCAAAAAATTGGTCCAAGAAAGCGTACAAGTCAACAAAATTTCCTAGAGAATGATATAGAAATCAAGTTTCTAGGATGAGTGGTTTTCATTATATGAAAAATTGCGATTTTAGTGCAAAAAATTGCAGTTCTTCAAAAATTCAACCTCTTATCTAATTAAGATGAAACTTTGTTTAAATTGTAGCAAATTTAATCTAGTTTAAAAATGTATAGAGTGGTTTTTGTCGAAAACAACGGGTGCTCTTTCATGGTCAAAATGGGTAAAAATCGGAAAAGTGAGAGTATTTGGGATTTGCAGGACGCAGAAAAATACGCCAATTTTTTAACTAGCGCTTGAATGCGAACGGAGAAAAAAAACCAAAATCATAAAATTTGTAGAAAATTTTATGACCTTTCATTTTGAATAGGAAGGCTATTTACCAAAAGTTGATAGTTTTCGAGTTAAAAGCAAAAAAAAACGGTAAAAAATGGGAATTTTCACGACTGTTCCGTCACGAAATTTTGTTAGTAAACCTCAGATTCGGATTCAGCACACCAAAAAAAATAAAGAGTCAAAGAAATTACAACTACCCCAAAACTTTCCGGATAAAAACACAATTTAACTGGTCTATTTGTTTTAATAAAAAAAAAAGCTGAGGGTGGTTCTGATGTGGCCATCCACCTGATCTCTTACCATGCAGCCTGGCCCCTCACTAATATTTAATAAAATTATTTATAATCATGCATTTTAGAATACTGTGGGCCCACTGATTATGTATACAAAATTTGTTGAGTTTGATACAAGAGCCTAGATTTTCATTTTTGACCCCCCTCCCCATTTTGGGCGGTTAGTTTTTGCATTTTTAGACTATCTGAGGTTCCACTGTTTATGTATCCAAAATTTGGTTGAGTTTGCTCAAATGGCCTTAATTTTTTAATTTTTAACCCCATCCACCCCCCTTAATTTTTGGGTCGATATGCACACGAATCTAATCAGCTCTTAATCTTAATGGACACGAAAACTACCTGTGAAATTCGGTTTCGATATTCACACGCGTGTTTGAGCTAGAACAGACTTAACAGACAGTGTAACTAGCAGACATTTTGACAAAAACAATTGTTACTCGAAAAATATAATTTTTTCAGTATGTTCACTTATTAAGAGCTTTTGTGTAGAGCGAAAAATGCCATGGTTTCGCCCAATTTTTTTTCCAATCAAAATACTTCCTACCGTTTGCGAGATATTTCGAAAAAGTACCCTGTATGGTAAAGTAACAAATTCTCACTAAATATTTTGCTTTGTAGATTGACCCCTCCCCACCTACGTATTTTTCTGGCTACTCCACTGCTCAACTGTATAGTTACACCGCTGATAGCTTCATAAAAATTTATGTTTTGCTTCTTTATTTTCAATGTGAAGGATTGCTAAAGGTTCTTCGGAAGATCAGGATCCTGATCAGATGCCCAGGAGCAGATTCCGGCCTGGCTCCTTTTAATTTAAAATCCCTTGTTTATCAATGAGAGTAAGGTCAGATAAGGAAATCTGACTAACGAGAGCTTCTATATATGCTAAGAAAATTGTCCAAGGCTATTTCTTGAAAGTAAATCGTTACAGTGTACAATGTATACATCCTGCATGTGACCTATTGAAGTCTCCTAACACTCCGTGATATAATCTCAATTAACCTCTTGATTGCCTTTGTCTTTGTGACTGTGTAGAGTAGAGTAATCGGATTTTTCCCACCACGTGGGTGGGGGGGAATGAGCCATGACAGTGCCACTTGGTTGACTACTCTGCCACTACACCAACCAAACAGCCAGCCAGCCAGCCAGTTGGTTACTGGTTAGTTAGTTGGCCTTTGCGCCTGGTTCGTTCCGTTTCTATCTATCATCCTCTTCTCTCTCTTTATATTTAATACTTAGGATGAACTTATCTGTTTGGCCAACATGGATTTATCTATTAATATTTGGGATTTCATTTTCCGCTTTCTCGTAAGTAAATTTCATTTCATTTTTTATAATTTTTTTCTTCCCACTCACCACATTTTCAGACAATTATTCAATGAATGACAAATTACTTAAAAAAAACAATTGTAACGTAATTTAATTTTTAA